>OZ036006.1:1521268-1563768 GCA_964035015.1 Corallium rubrum
TGGTAGATAAACATCACAGCAAAAAAAGCGTGTCTGGGTTTGTAAACATTCCAAATACTTTTAGAGTTATCGAATTTTTACTATTACAACTAAAACACAATCTCACAGGAGGGTGAATGGGCTTGCATAAAAGGCCGTAAAACGATAAATATTGAAAATTTTACAATTCCCACACTTTTGTCACCAGAATATTAATTTACTTGAATATCAATTTTTAGATGAATTCGTGTTCACTTATAGCTTTTTAAAGTTCTTACTTTAGCTCACAACATTTCTTTGAGAAAAATCCGTGTGAAAGAAACCTCTTGTCATTTATTCACTTACATTACATTACATTACATTACATTACATTACATTACATTACATTACATTACATTACATTACATTACATTACATTACATTACATTACATTCATTACATTACATCACATGACATTACATTACATTACATTGCATTGCACTGCACTGCACTGCACTGCACTGCACTGCACTGCACTGCACTGCACTGCACTGCACTGCACTGCACTGCACTGCACTGCACTGCACTGCACTGCACTGCACTGCACTGCACTGCATTGCATTGCATTGCATTGCATTAACTTCAGTGGTGAGAGGCAGCGCGCTAACAGCTTGTGCCATCCATGCTTCTCGACTCCTCCTTCAACAATAATCCGTCACTAGAACATGGAATTACTCTTGTTTAC
Source organism: Corallium rubrum (assembly GCA_964035015.1). NCBI lineage: Eukaryota > Metazoa > Cnidaria > Anthozoa > Scleralcyonacea > Coralliidae > Corallium > Corallium rubrum. The sequence continues at coordinate 1,521,972 of OZ036006.1, forward strand.
TGCCGTAGTTATTTATGTGCGAGTTGTTTATATTTTCTAGTTAATGAAATCCTTCTCAGTGATGCCATTGGATCAACATCTCAGTATAAAGGGAAAGGTGTTAGAAGACGATAGTGCGACTGTTGGTTCTGTTGGGGTCAGACCTGGTAGTATTTTGTTACTAAAAGTAAGTACTGTAAAGTCCTTTTTTTTCGTTCTCAGGACCTTAAGGGTTTTGCTCGATGGCCGAGAAGCATATATTTATACAATCTCGTTCCCAGAACCTTCGCCGCGCATAAACGAAGCTCTGGGTTAATCCATCACGGGAAATGTTTTGATTGGCTACCTAAAGGCGGCTTCTTTTCAACTGGCAACAGGTTTTTCTGTTTCCAGTGACGGATTGTCCCAGCATAGATAATGGAAAGGGAACTGGATAGGAAACTTACGAAACCGGAAACGATGTTTGCACAACTTACTATGGTATTTATACACTTCTAAGCAGCTAATGCACCTAACGGGTGGTCCCATGGCCAGGATCAGCTATTGCTGAAAATAAACAATAGTGTAATATCACTTAAGTTTAGCAGTGTCTGATGTTAGCCAGCCCCTTATAAGTGTATAATTACCATATCAAGTTGCGCAACAAGTGTGGAAAAAGCCGATAGAACACTTTTTAATAAGATAAGAGGTAGTCCTTCCCATCCACTCTATGGACTATTAGAAGTAAAAGTTGTTTGATGCCAAAAATTAATACTGGGTGTTTTAAAGATAGTTTTATAAATAGGTTAGTTTTTAGATATAATTTAGCAATTTAGTCTTGTAATTTATACATTAACTTATATATATACTGTAACGTTCGATATGTATTTTTATTGAATGAATAAAGACATTTATTATTACTATTATTATTATTATCATTATTATTATTATTATTATTATTATTATTATTATTATTATTATTATTATTATTATTATTATTATTATTATTATTATTATTATTATTATTATTATTGTTATTATTATTATTATTATTATTATTATTATTATTATTATTATTGTTATTATTATTATTATTATTATTATTGTTATTATTATTATTATTATTATTATTATTATTATTATTATTATTATTATTATTATTATTGTTATTATTATTATTATTATTATTATTGTTATTATTATTATTATTATTATTATTATTATTATTATTATTATTATTATTATTATTGTTATTATTATTATTATTATTATTATTGTTATTATTATTATTATTATTATTATTATTATTATTATTATTATTATTGTTATTATTATTATTATTATTATTATTATTATTATTATTATTACTATTATTATTATTATTATTATTATTATTATTATTATTATTATTATTATTATTATTATTATTATTATTATTATTATTATTATTATTATCATTATTATTATTATTATTATTATTGTTGTTATTATTATTATTATTATTATTATTAAACATCGTTTCCGGTTTCGTAACATCGTTTTAAGTTTCCTATCCAGTTACACTATAAGATCATGTCACTAATGTCGTCCTAGCCTGCGTAACTGGCGGTATTAGGGGGTTCGGGCGTGGGCGGTAGGCGGTAGGCGGACCACGCGAAATACTGCTTGCCCAAAAACCATGTGTTTTTGAATGGTCCGTCCGCTGGGTGGCGGAGAATTCTGATTGGTTAGACTCTTACGTTCTCTGTTTCGGCAGTATATCTAAGGGCCTGTTTAGATGACTAAAAGTTGGCTCAGGTAAGAGGGACACCCTACCCCCCGAGACAAGTTTGTCTTATGTTTACATGAGGAATTAGATAATGACTTCTGAATTGGTTTAAGCCTGGAGGACTGGATATAGTTATGCATCTAATTTAAGATAGCCGATCGTCGAGAAGAAACTGTAACTGTACTGTTAGAATTAAACGATCGAGTTAAACTCACAGAAGCTTTTATACTTCTTCAGGCCAATTATCAGGTTTTCAACCGTGGTTGGAGATCAAGACCATTTTTTTTGCTTCGTGTTTGCTGCTCTGTCAATTGTTTCACTTTCTGCCGCCATTTTGTTTCCCAGTTTTGCCTCGGGAAGGCGAGTCAAATTGTTTACATGAAGGGAACTTTATCTCCCCCCTAGGGTGACCCTACTGCGCAAAGAGGGTGACCCTACCCCCAGGGTGACACTACTGCCCGAGACAAGTACGAAATTCCCCATGAAAACGCTCGCTATCGAGACTAAGTAAAATGAACACAAAGTTGGCTTCCCCAGGGTAGCTCGGGGGGTAGCGTGACCCTTCTACCAGGGACAACGTTTGTCCATGTAAACGGCCCCTAACCTTACTATATTTCGATTGTTGTTTCAACACTGCCTACGCAGCACGCTACTTTTATTTCACTATTTGGAATTATTAATAATGGCTGTTCTGTTCTTGTGGCCTCTCCCTTGAAGTCTTCAGTTCTCTTGAATCGCTTAACTACACAGCAGCTGAACTCTCCGATGCTCGCTCCGATGAACATTTGCGGATCACAAACAGCATGCTTCGTGCATCACTATTGTTGGCTCACGTTCTGATGGACGGAATTAAAAAACACATCGTTTAGGGGCAGGCGGTATTGCCCGTTACCGGCCTACCGCCCGAACTCCCTAATACCGCCAGCCACGCAGGCTAATGTCAGCCTTATACACCAATCACGCAACGGCGTTCATGAACGTTGTTGCGTGAAACGTTTCACAAACCGTACACATCTGCATCATACAGCACTCCTAGTGAGACTTTCTTCCTTTGGTTCACAAACCATCGCAGTTTCACAAAACAAATTGCACCGTATAGCTCGCAGCACCTTTAAATCTGTAGACGCATGTACGCGTGCGTACCTATGTTTACTTCACTGATAAAGCTCTTATTCTTGTCCTCGTCCTTGTTTTTTTTTCTTGTGGTTGTGGTTGTGGTTGTGGTTGTGGTTGTGGTTGTGGTTGTGGTTGTGGTTGTGATCATGGTTACCTTCGTGGTCACCGTCATGGTCACTTTCGTGGTCACTGTCATGGTCACTTTCGTGGTCACTGTCATGGTCATGGTCATGGTCACCTTCATGGTCACTTTCGTGGTCACTGTCATCGTCACTGTCATGGTCACCATAATGGTCACCGTCATGGTCACTGTTATGGTCACTGTCATGGTCACTGTCATGGTCACTGTCATGGTCACTGTCATGGTCATGGTCACCATAATGGTCACCGTCATGGTCACTTTCGTGGTCACTGTCATGATCTCCTTCGTGGTCACTGTCATGGTCATGGTCACCGTCATGGTCACTGTTATGGTCACGGTCATGGTCACTGTCATGGTCGTTGTCGTTATCATTGTTATTTACTACTTTTACAGGTAGACGAACCCCAAGAAAGTCTCGCCCAGGAAGAGTTAGCCAGAGGTATGTGCGTAAAGAATATTGGTAACCAAAATTTCTATTTTCAAATGGTTGACAAATATTTTAGACGTCGTACATTAGGATGGCGTTATGTTCAACCCACCAGTTACATTGATTCGAGAATTGTTTCCAATATTATTCTTTGTGGTTTTAGCTTCCAGGAAACCTGAAGAAGGATTTAAAGGTACTGTTTGCAATAACCTTTTCATATCATAATTGTGTTTCTTTTATGTTGTTGTTGTTGTTGTTGTTGTTGTTGTAGTCGTGGTTGTCGTGGTCTTGCTGTCGTTGTTCCTGCTGCTGTTGTCGTTGTTGCTGCTGCTGCTGTTGTTGTTGGTGGTGGTGGTGGTAGTGGTGGTGTCGCGTCGTTGTTTGTAGTGTTGTTGTTGTTGCTGCTGCTGGTGTTGTTGTTGCTGGTGTTGTTGCTGGTGTTGGTATTGCTGTTACTGCTGTTGTTGTTGCTGTTCGTATTGTTGGTACAGTTGCTGTTGTTCGTACTGTTGCTATTGTTGATGTTAGTGCCGTTGCTATTGTTGGTACTGTTCCTGTTGTTGGTGCTGTTGCATTGTTGGTGCTGGTGTTGTTGCTGTTGTTTGTGCTGGTGTTGTTGCTATTGTTGGTACTGTTTGTATTGTTGTTGCTATTGTTGGTACTGTTCGTATTGTTGGTGGTGGTGGTGTTGCTATTGTTGTTGCTGTTTCTGTTGCTGTTGTTCGTACTGTTGCTATTGTTGGTGTTGGTGCTATTGCTGTTGTCGGTACTGTTGATATCGTTGTTGCTGTTTGTATTGTTGGTGTTGGTGTTAGTGTTGGTGCAGCGGATGTTGTTGGCTTTGCTGTTGCTGCAGTTATTAAGGTTGTCGTTCTCGTTGTCACTGTCGTTGTTGTTGTTGATGATGTTGATGTTGTTGTTGTTCTCGTTGTTGTTGTTGTTGTTGTTGTTGTTGTTGTTGTTGTTGTTGTTGTTGTTGTTGTTGTTGTTGTTGTTGTTGTTGTTGTTGTTGTTGTTGTTGTTGTTGGTCTGTTGCTGGTGTTGCTGTTGCTATTGTTCTTGCTGGTGCGACCGTTGTTGATATTGTCGTCGTTTTAGGCTTTGTGCTTTGTTTCAGCTCGTACGTTGGATCAAAAATTTGCAACGCAAGTCCGCGACAAGTCGCACAAATTGACAAACTTGTAACATGCTAGTCGCCGATTTGTGTTGCAAACATGTCGAATTCCCCATGAATTCAAGCGGCAATCGTCTGGCGAATAGCTAATGTCAAATTTTGCTCATTCAATTTTAGGAACAAGCCTAGTGAAACATTTACCGATGACAATATAATATTTGAAGACTATTTATCCAAATAATTTATCCTTTGAAATTATACGAGTTAAACTTTATTGACTGACTTTCAAAGACAACTAACTTGTAAATACAAAAATAATGTGACATAGCATTGTAAGAGTGACGAAATGTGACACAAAACTGAGACAACAACCCCCTGTCTATATCTGGTAGCCAATGTGACACACATGAACTTAAAAGTTAATAGTTTGACCGGATATTGATCCCGGATCATCAACTCGTAGTCACGTGAAGTGACCTTTGTATATTGTATAGTAAATATTTGGTTCAATGGAAAGAGTTTGCTGCTGATTTTTTAAATACAGAGAAATACAAGGGAGGGACAGAAAGAAGAGAGAGGGGGGAGAGGGGCAGAGAGGGAGAGAGGGGGAGAGGGGGAGAGAGAGGGAGCGAGAGGAAGGAAGGAGGGAGGGAGGGAGGGAGGGAGGGAGGGAGGGAGGGAGGGAGGGAGGGAGGGAGAAGGAAAGGAAGGAAATGAAGGAAAGGAGGGAGGGAGGGAAGAAAGGAAAGGAAAAGAAGGAAGGAAGGAATTAATGAATAGGTGAATGAATATTATGGGGTGAATGAATGAGTGAGTGCGTGAAAGGTCTACTTTATGTAAATGTCAATGTATTTACCTATATTACAGTTAATTGGGCACACATATGTTTATTCGAGTTTATAATAAGTGGGAACCTTGATTACTGATCTTGCTTTGTGAAAGAGACTGGAGATAAACAATATGTAGTTTTTGAGTTTCTTTTACCTTAGTGAAACAATATATCCCGTTGTGCTATCTACTTATTAGTCGTTTGTACAGAGTTCAAAACATCGTTTTGAAAAGGTAAGTCTTTAGCTAGAGTTTACATTTACTGCAGTAAGTACTGTAGTTATTATCTTAAATTTTATGGCTGGGTTTGTTGTCTGGTCCGTACGCAAAACAACACATGCTGACCAACTGGTCAATATATGCTTTTTCTTGGACTGGTAACTCGGTAAGTTTTGGCCGGAAAATTTCTGAGTTGATTTTGAAGTTAAATAAGAAAGAACTAAGCCAATAATTAATTCACGAAATCACGGGAATCGAACCCAAGGTCCCTTGTTGGGGCTGTCAGATTTTTTATATTATTGTATTTAAATCTCTTAATTTCATAATTGTTCCGAATCCTCCTGTATACAAAAGCTGTGAGTAGCTTCACTACTTGGGGAAGTCGTTCGAGGGGCTCTGCTCTATACCTTGTGAAGATGACATGTCATTCTCACGGCGATGACACGGCGATAATTAAATGTGAAAATCTCTGACCGTGTCTCAATACCTTGGGTTCGATTCCCGGTTGGGCAGTCATATTTCATATTATTATTAACGTAATAAATCTTCTCTTCGCTTAAAAAACAACAACTGAAAATTAGCTGAGACAATGCAACAAGTATGTGATACTAGTACGATTTGACTCGTTCCCAGGTAAAAATATAATACACGACCTCGGTCTGTCATCTGAGTTTTTGTGGCTCAATTGGCCATTACCGAAAAGAGTTGGAGACTGCATGGTAAAGAGTATTTAGCGCTTGTATTCTTGGGATCGTTTGGAGGGACAGTTTCATTGTGCTTACGCTGTCAAGCACGAAATATGTCCCTTCAAACGATCCCAAGTACCCTAGCGTTCCTAACGTCACCAGGGACCTTAAGCAAACTAGGACGACGACGGCAATTAAGTTACTGCATTTAAAACAAACCATGGGTCAGGACATCGTATATTCTATGCTTTATGTATTTTGTAAGACCTTTAAAAAGCAGCCATAGATAGCTTCGACAACATGACGTACAATAGATTAACCCTAAATAAGCAGCTTTTGCTGTTCCTCGCAACAACGTTGTCTTGAAAACGTCAAAACGCTTCAGTTGGCGTTGTATGTGCAACGAAGACGGTGTTGTGATTACTCTTGGGACTGCAAATTATTTAAAGCTTTGTTTTGGTTGAAAAATACTATTGTATTTGGATCGTCGTCGTGACGTTTGCGTTGCTTAAGGTCCCTACCGTCTCTTTTGGGAAACGGCCAATGGTTAGAGCGTCTGGCTAGCATTGAGAAGGTTGTCTGTAGGTTCGAGTTCCATCTGAAGCTCAGGGTATTCTGAGTGTAACGTTAACTACTTACACAGCTTGTATAGAAAAAACAAACGAAACTTTACCAACTTAAAGTGCCTATATCATGGTTGGGGATTTTATTTATTTAGGATATTTGAAACCTGAGAAGATTTGTAATATATCTTCCTTTTCTAAAATTTCATCTTCATGGACTTTTTTCGCTGTGAAAGTTGACGGAAGTGACGTCAAAGGAGGAATCTGTAACGTGGTTTTTGTATAGACAAATTGCTCTTTTGACGTCACTTCCATCAACTTTAACGGCAAAAAGTCCATGAAGATGAAATTTTAGAAAAGGAAGATATATTACAAATCTTCTTAGAAGCTTCCTAATATCCTAAATATGTAAAATCCCCAATCATCATATAGGCACTTTAAAGCTGAAAGTAGTATACTAACGTTCAAAAACATTTAACTGGCAATTAACTGATAGAAAGCGACTTGTAATCCAACAAGTACTTGTGACCCAAGTGCAATTTGACTGGTTCCTATACGGTTGAATATCGTAAACAACCTCGGTCTGTCATCTACTGTTCCATAGTACACACGCGCAAGCTGTTAGACCTGCAAGCAAGTTGTTACAAGGCTGTTCAACAGGCTGTCACCGTCATGTGTTCGCACTGGCTGTCCCAGTCTGTTAACATGTCTGTAACAGGTTGTTGACAACTTGTAACAAGGCTGATGACTCCAACAAACTGATGACAAGTTGTTCCAACAACCTGTTACCGCTCTGCACTCAACAAGTTGTTAACAGATTGATGCTAACAAGGTTGTAGCAGCTTCTTGAATGAGCAGCATTGTTACAACCTGTTAACAGCCTTGCTACAAGCCTGTTGCGAACACATCCTGTTGACAAGCTGCGAGATTTTTACGTGTGTAGGTCAATGGTTAGAGCGTCTGGCTAGTACTTGAAGGGTTATGGGTTCGAGTCTGGAGCTCAGAGGTTTCTGAGTTTAACAATTTACGACAGAAAATAATTGTCAGTTGTTTGTTGTACAAGCTGTGTTAGTTGATAATACTCAGAAAAACGCTGAGCTCCAAGCGGGACTCGAACCCACAACCTTCTGAATGCTAGCCAGACGCTCTAACCATTGAGCCACTAGAACTCAGATTTCGGAGCAAGGTTAATTAAGGTATTTATACCTTAGACTGTGCCGAGTCCTCCAGGAACGAGTCTTAACCGCTCGGTTACAGGTACTTAACTAATGTACGACAGCTTGTAAGCGAAAACAAATGAAACTTTACCAACCTCAAGCTGAAAGCACTATATTAACGTAGAGAATCATTCAACTGAAAATTAACTGACACAGTGCGACTTGTAAACCAACAAGTACTTGTGACGCACGTACGGTTGAACTCGTTTCCAGGTATAAGTATCGCAAAACAATCACAGTACCATCTGAGTTCCAGTGGCTCAATGGTGAGAGCGTCCTGTTGGCATTCGGAAGGTTGCCATCTGAGTTTCACTAGCTAAGGGTTATAAAAGAGGAAAGTAAAATGTTGGTATAAACTGCCGAGAATAGTTTTGATAACGAAATACTGACGAAAGTGTCTATGGAACGAAAATTAAGTTTGTCTTATTTGAGAAAACACTTAAAATTACAGAGTAGCATCTTTTGCAGTTTTTCGTTTCCTTGCTTCGTTCTTGAGATATTTCAGTTTGTTCATAATCAATCGATATATGGTCTGGAAACTCGGCAAACTTCAAAGCGCCTATAATGAGCTGTGATTTTATGTTGAACCGTACCTTACACCGTGCACATCCTTTGTTTTAGGTTTATTAATATTTAAATAACATTGTTGAGTGATTGAACTGAAAAACGTTGCTATTGGACAATTCGTTCATTAAACTAAAATACAATGTGTTCATTGACCGTGCACCGTGCACAAAAATGCATAAAGGCGAACAAAAAGATAGACAAATGACTTTAGCTGAGTTTCCAGACCATATCTCGATTGACTATGGTTTGTTTGATAATGCAAATTAAACATTTTAACGTCACATGTGCACAATGAGTTATTGAAAAAAGTTATATATCTTTGCTATTATCAAACCAAAATAATTCTAGGGAAACATATGCGTGTGTTTCGCCCAGAACACTAAACATGTAGATTTTCAATTAATTATATTTGAAAATAGCAAAGATATATAACGTTTTTCGATAATCATGCATGTGTGACGTCGCAACATGTGACATTTACAAACTGAAATATCTCAACAACGAAGCAAGGAAACGAAAAACTGCAAAAGATGTTACTCTATCATTTTAAGTGTTCTTTCAAATAAGACAAACTTAATTTTCGTTTTGTAGCCACTGGCTGGGTAGTACTTGGACGGTTGTGAGTTCCCAAGTTAACTATTTACGACAGATCGTACAGCAAAAACATGACGAAACAAATTAATAAAGGCTTATTACTGTACGGGAAAGTATTCGCTTGAGGTTTTCGTACAGACCGAGCGACGAAGGAGCGAGGTTTATGTGCGATAAAACCGAGGGCAAATACTTTCCCGTACAGACCGAGAAAACGAGGTTAATAAGCCTTTTATTATATGACTTTTGGTTTGTTTTCTTATCTGTTTTTAGTTCTACGTTTGTCTTGATCAGATGTCGCTGTTCACCTTAGTTCTTTCTTTTGAGCTTGTTCGTTTCGCTTCATGCATGTTTACACCTGTTAGGCTTTTATTTTTCGCGCTTTTAAATAATAAGTTTTTATAAAAAGAAACACAAATGTTTCAGGACGTAATTATTGTTCAAAATTTTCCAACGAATATATCTAATTCGGCTTAAGTAGCAAAACTGTTACATAAATAGAAGATGATGAGGTGTGAGAAAGGAATGTGTTAATGAGAATTGTTAATGAGGAAAACCCAAGTGTGAGTCGAGGTGAGATGTCGAGAAAGTGGGAGAAGTAAGATAAAGAAAGAAAAAAAGAATAAAGAAAAAATTAAATAAAAACCCCAGAACTAAAAAAGTGTCAAAGGGAAAGAACGAATGTTAACATTAAGAGATGGATTGATTTTAGCGATGAGAAGGTTCTCTTCTTACTTCTCCCACTTTCTCGACATCTCACCTCGATTCACACCTAGGTTTTCCTCATTAACAATTCTCATTAACACATTCCTTTCTCACACCTCATCATCTTCTATTTATATCTAATTCGCTTTTATTTTCATTCAAATCAACTCAGTAATTTTCCCGCCAGAACTTGCAGGCCATTAAAAATGACGTAATGCCCTCTCAGTGCCGAGAGGGCATTACCGCTTTTTCCGGACCCCTCAGCAATCAGCGTGCGCCGTTTGGCGTAATGACCCGAAAACAAGCTCAGCCATATAATAATTGTATGTTATTAGTGCTTTCAGCTTGAGTTGCTAAACTTTTTCGTATGTTTTTGCTGTACAAGCTGTCGCCAAGTCGTGAGTTAAACTCACAGAAAAACTCTGATCTTCTTGATAATTCAGGGTTAAGGTCTGATTGCTGATAATGCTCTTTTCTCGAAAATTAATTATTTTTGGGGCACTATACTGTATTCATATCATCAGCTGTTTAAATTGCAAAGAAAAATGTCATATTGGATAATGAGAAAGGCAAATGATTTACACGAATATCATTAGACTATCAATGTATTGATTCAGGCGGAAATCCCGCGTTAAAAGAAACGTCTGCTTGTTGCTGTATTCTGAGACATAGTCAGTAGAGATGTGGTCTGGAAACTCGCCAAACTTCAAATTATAGCGCCTATAATGAGCTGTGATTTTATGTTGAACCGTATACCTTACACCGTGCACGTCCTTTGTTTTAGGTTTATTAATATTTAAATAGCTAGCATGGTTGAGTGATTGAACTGAAACGTTGCTATTGGATAATTCATTAATTATACTAAAATACAATGGGTTCAGTGACCATGCACAAAAATGCGTAAAGGGGAACAAAAAGATAGAACAAAGACTTTAGCTGAGTTTGAAAAGGCCCGTATACCAGCATGGTCAAATTTTTCCTTAAAAGATTATTACATGCGAGTATTTAGCTCTATAGGAGGAAACCAGAGTAAACTAAACTAACTTTCTTTATACCCGCGGGGTAAAAGCGGCTTTTTGGTGGTGGTGCGGGGGGGGGGGGGGGCAGGGGCAGCTACTTCTTAACAAGGCCAGTAATAAACAAGGGCAGTATTAAGGTTATGATTAACAAAATCACTAACCCTAGCTAACCCCACGACTTTGAATAAAGATATAATAAAGAAATATTAAAGGAAGATATTCAATGTTTGGGGCCCCCGCCCACTTTTAGTGTTGCTCCGACGCCCCTTGGCATATTAGCAGACCAAAAAATAGACGAGCAATTAAATGGAGTAAACTGAACTAACTTTATTTATAGTAAGGTTTATAGATATACTGCCGAAACAGAGAACGTAGGAGTTTAACGTTTCGAGCGAAGGCCCTTCAACACGTTTCTCTCTGACGAAGGGCCTTCGCTCGAAACGTTAGACTCCTACGTTTTCTGTTTCGGCAGTATATCTATAAACCTTACTATATTTCGATTGTTGTTTCTGCACTGCCTACGCAGCACGCTCCTTTTATTAACTTTATTTATGCAGGATAACCCTATCAGTCATATCTAAACTGTTCTTCCTAGAGGTCCAGTAACGGCTATCCCTCATTAGTTCAGTGTTACTACAGGAGGAAACCAGAGTAAACTAAACTGACTTTATTTATACTGAATAAGCCTACCAGTCATATCTAAACTGTTCCCCCTCATTGGTTCAGGAGTACTACAGGAGGAAACCAGAGTAAACTAAACTAACTTTATTTACACTGGATAACCCTGCCAATCGTGTCTAAACTGTTCTCTCTATAGAGGTCCAGTAAGGGTCATCCCTCATTGCTCTAGTGTTACTACAGGAGAAAACCAGAGTAAACTAAACTAACTTTATTTATACTAGATAACCCTGCCAGTCATATCTAAACTGTTCTCTCTATAGAGGTCCTGTAAGGACCATCTCTCATTGGTTCAGTGTTACTACAGGAGGAAACCTGGGTGGGTTATCCAGCATCTGCACACAGGCTAGCTACATGAGGGCGTAATTAATAACTCTATCATACTTTTTATATTTTTAAAATCAATTAAGTCGTCTAAAATCTCATCTAAGAATTCTCAAGACAACACTGATTTTACCCATTATTTACTATTCATATTGATAAGCTGAAACGCTGCATGGTATAAAGGAGCTGGCTGCAATATTTTTTGTTATTATAGTGTGGACTAACTGAATGACCTAAACAGTTTGAGATAGGTAATACAATACGCAGACATGGAAGAATGAGATTTGACACGGGCAGTTACGCCTGCGCTAAACGTCGCACAATAGACGAATTTAATTCGAATTAACTTCGTCGGTAATGCGATGTAAATGCGACGTCAAGTTAAACGTCGAATTTCAATCGAATTTAATTGTTTTTACTTGGACTCGTTGATCCTGAAAACAACTTGAAAAAACATGACGCCGAATTGTCACAGACAGAGACATTTAATTCGACGTAACGATAATTCGTCGTGTAACTCGAACACGCATTATCGTCGCATGATCCGTCTGATTTGGCCTTAATTCGACGTGACGATACACTCGAACAATTTAATTGGTGTGTCGAATTTAATCGAGTTATACGTCGCAGTTTCGTCGAATAAAATCCAAACAATTAAATTCGTCTGAATTAAATTCGTCTGTTGTGCGACGTTTAGCGCAGGCATAATGCAATCTATCCAGCGCGAATGTATACAATTCTGAAAGAAAAGTTATAATGTATCAGTCAATTCCAGCTGTGCCCATCCCCCCGGGCATTCACCATTTTTGCTAATCCCGGGGGTAGGGCTATCGCCAGAAGCCCACAACCCGGGGGTCGGGATTTGGAACATTCACACTTTGTCTAATTCGCGCCACAGGCAGCCCAAGCTCAAGTTGTGGCGGGCGCCGTGCGGGCATTTTAACGGAAATATATTTGAAATATAAGGTTTCGAACTTCCAAGTAAATCGGACGTTAAATGAGCTAAAATACGACAAATTTTCCAATAAAATAGCGTGACCTTGGGTTCATGATGTGTTGTCTTCTATTTGTGTGCTTCTTGAGTTGATTTCAAGTGATTTATCTGTGTTTTTGTTTGGGGTTTAGACCTGAATTTGTTGCCCAGGGTGGGGACATGGTCAATCTTTTCTCCTGGGTGTTGGCCCGGGGAGGATGGGCACAATTGGAATCTAACTTCTTATTGAACTAGCTGTCAGTTGCTTATAGGCATAGATACCTTTGAAGAAACACTTATTAAATCAGCTGGCGTTAGTTTTCTTTATGTTCTGTATCAAATATTTTTTCAGCCGAAAATTGTGGTGTCAAACTTAGACAAAAGCTGGTCTAGGCATACAATGCTTTCAAAAACGATTTTTCTCTCGACAAAGAAAGTTGGTAATTTTCTAAAGATCGTTTTAAGATCATGACTTTTGTGAGAATATTTCTTGTACTGGCCCTGGTTCTCTTTCAAGAGGGCGATTTCCACTCTTGGATGAGCTGTCCCAGGTATATTTCAATAGATAATTACTAAGACCATTGGATATATTGCAGTCAGCTAATGTCGTACTGATTGACCTTTATTCGTAGTAAAGTAAACTGTTTAAACCCAGGAGTATTATTTTTATTTTTATTTTCTATTTTATTAGCTTTGCCAGATAAAAAATGTTTATGTACAGATAACAACATAGAAAAGTTACTTAGAAACGATGGCAGGGGATCCGCAACAGCGATTAGCCAATTACAGCGGGCCCAAGATATAAGTTAATGTATAAAGCTATATAACTATATACAAAATATAACTAAATATAATTTACAGATACAGATACTAACAACAGCAAGAAATTGGACAGCTAAGACTACGGACAGAATTACATTTTAGACATATAGTTTTAAACGTACGTGGATTTTCACAGTTGTAACTAGTTTCCAATGATGTAAAATAATAATTTAGCATAACAGATTTAAATGAGTTTAGACTATCCATACTAAGGTTCAGTTCATTTGCAAGAGCGTTCCAAATTCGAAAAGTTCTGATAAAAAAGGATCTCTGGTAGGTGGTAGTTTTACATTTACGGGTAACAAATTTGACTACATTACCACTAGATGATCTAGTGGTTCTGTGAGTAAGCGTAACGGGAAGAACAGAGGACTTAAGATTAACTAAACCATGTGTTATTTTAAAGAATAAGATCATATCTAAATATTCATGCCAGTAACAAATAGGAAGTAGAGACAAGGAATATAACCTGGTGTTATAGTCGATAGTACAAAAAACGGTTACAAAAATTATAACATGTTAAAAAAAAATTATAACATGTTTGAGAAAGTTGCTCGTCTACACGCGTAAAAACGCACAACTTGTTCACGGTTGTCAACAGGCGTGAACAATGTTGTGCTGCTCGCCATGAACAACGTTGTACTGCTCGCCATGAACAACGTTGTGCTGCTCGCCGTGAACAATGTTGTGCTGCTCGTCGTGAACAAGTTGTCAGCAAGTTGTTCACTTATGGTTCGAACAACTTGTTCACGGATAAATCAACAGTCATGAACAAGTTGTTCCAACAGCACATTTTTTATAGCCAACAACGTTGTTCGCACATGATACAACATGTTGTAACAGCATGACGAAGTAACAACGATGAACAACAATGTTACAACAATGGTGAACATGGTTGATGTATCAACACGTTCTTCGTTTGTTACAACGTGCGTGAACAACGGTTGTTGTTTCATCAAGCAGTAACAACTTGTTGAAACAATGATGAAAAATGTTGTTCATTTATCAATGTTGTTCACATATGTCAACAAGTTGTTACATCATTGTTGCAAGTTGTTGCAGCATTGTTCAGGCAACAATGCTGTAACGACTTGCGACATTTTTACGCGTATAGGTTAGAGAAGTCTTGAGAAAGACCTATAAGGTGGTAGTGACTGACGTTTCGACGGCCTGAGCGGCGATCATCTTCAGAGTCAAGTGAAAGGTTTCTTGTCAGGTTCTGTGATTAACCCTTTCCTCATAATGTTGAGCCGAAACGAGCTGGTAAACGAGCTGGCTGCAATATTTTTAATATTGCAATGTGCTTGCTGAAAGACTTAAACAGGCTGAAATCGTTATTATCGTGCAGACATAGGACAATTGGATTCGAAAAGAATTAGTGATTATATCGTTATATAGATGGTCTATTGCATATAAATATATGTAAATAGGTGATACGTAACCAACTGTATTTTAGCCGCGTTGAGTTGAGTTGAGTTAGATTTGGTTCAATTCGCTTCACTTCATTTGAGTTTTGTTTTGTTTTGTTTTGTTTTGTTTTGTTTTGTTTTGTTTTGTTTTGTTTTGTTTTGTTTTGTTTTGTTTTGTTTTGTTTTGTTTTGTTTTGTTTTGTTTTGTTTTGTTTTGTTTTTTGTTTTGTTTTGTTTTGTTTTGTTTGCTTTGCTTTGCTTTGCGTTTTTTTTCTTTTCTTTTTTCTTTTTTCTTTCTTTCTTTTTTTTCTTTCTTTCTTTTCTTTCTTCTTTCTTCTTTTCTTTCTTTCTTTCTTCTTTCTTTCTTTTTTTTGTTTTGTTTTGTTTTGTTTTGTTTTGTTTTGTTTTGTTTGCTTTGCTTTGCTTTGCTTTGCGTTACTTTACTTTACTTTACTTTACTTTACTTTACTTTACTTTACTTTACTTTACTTTACTTTACTTTACTTTACTTTACTTTACTTTACTTTACTTTACTTTACTTTACTTTACTTTACTTTACTTTACTTTACTTTACTTTACTTTACTTTACTTTACTTTACTTTACTTTACTTTACTGCAGTGCACTGCACTGCACTGCACTGCACTGCACTGCACTGCACTGCACTGCACTGCACTGCACTGCACTGCACTGCACTGCACTGCACTGCACTGCACTGCACTGCACTGCACTGCACTGCACTTTACTCTACTTTACTCTACTTTACTTTACTTTACTTTACTTTACTTTACTTTACTTTACTTTACTTTACTTTACTTTACTTTACTTTACTTTACTTTACTTTACTTTACTTTACTTTACTTTACTTTACTTTACTTTACTTTACTTTACTTTACTTTACTTTACTTTACTTTACTTCGCTTTACTTCACTCCATTTCACTTTACCTCGCCTCACATTTGCCCTAACTCACTTTACTTTACTTTAGTTCACTTCACTTCAATTCACTTCACTTCACTTCACTTCACTTCACTTCACTTCACTTCACTTCACTTCACTTCACGTCACTTCACTTCACTTCACTTCACTTCACTCGCATATTTCGTTAATATTCCTGAGCCCCGGACAGGGATCGAACTTGCAATCTTGTAATTTTGTGAAGCTCTGAAAACAGTCGTGAAATTAAATGCACCACGGGATCACCTCTACATATTAAACTTTAAACTTGCATAATTTGAATATTTAAATAGTTTTAGAAATTTGTAGTTTTAAGGTTAAATTAGAACACTAAGATTTTCTCAAGTGCTTTTAAACCATTGGTTACTGCTGACTTCTAGTCTTTCTGCTGTTTTCAGTCGACTTAATTAATTCTGCTGAATTTTTTCTCAGGTCATTCGATCCTAGTCCTTATCGCGGTGGAAATCAGGTTGGACCTTGTGAGAAATGGTATCATGGCGTGGTGAATCCTGTGAGGGCTGGCGATCGGTTGAAGGTACACGTGTACACATGCATGCTTTGTTTGCTTGAAGATGTAATATATCAACAACGAGTTTGAGTGTTTCATCAGGCGATCCAAACACGAGAAAACATGATGAAAGCACGAGGCCGAAGGCCGAGTGGTTTTATTGTTTTCGAGTGTTTGGATTCCCCTGATGAAACACGATAAACGAGTTGTTGATATGGCATCTCAATCGAGCGATTTCAATTACAAAATACAATTAAAATAAACCCCAAGAAATTTTATTCTTGAGTGTGTGTAAAATTTATTCATACAGCAACTTGTTTATTTTGCATAGATAATTAAGATCTTAAGAATTAGATGAACACCGGTTTTCATCTAATATCTTGGGCTTTCCTGGCGTATCCAACGTCAATCAGGTGATTGAATGGACTATTGTAATTGGCTGATTATCTCATGAATTATTAATGAGTTTTATATATATATATATATATATATATATATATATATATATATATATATATATAGATCGTTTTCATCTGACGTCATGGCGGCCATATTGGTGTACCAAAACAATGAAATGGCGGCCATATTGGTGTACGGTATGGGAATTAGCTCTTTCTTATTCAAATATTTTGTATTGTTTCACCACCCCAATGGGGCCACTGATCACGTGAGTGAAAACGATCTATAGCGAGTCAAACATATGGTGCAGAGTGTCAAACATGTTGCAGAAAGATTTTAATGAATTTGTACTAAAAACAAACAAAACGAAACTCATTGATGTAATAAACATATTAGTTCCGTTGTAGGAAGATTTTGGTGAATTTGGAAAAAAACACAATTTATGTGAGAAAGCATTACAAAAATTTAAGCCACTTTTCCTGCATATTAAATAATATTATACAAGAAACCTAGAAGAACAGACAGACAGAGGCAAAAAGACAGTCAGACAGACAGACAGACAGTCAGACAGACAGACAGACAGACAGACAGACAGACAGACAGACAGACAGACAGACAGACAGACAGACAGACAGGCAGGCAGACAGCAGGCAGGCAGGCAGGCAGGCAGGCAGACAGACAGACAGACAGACAGACAGACAGACAGACAGAGGCAAAAGACAGACAGACGGGCGGACGGACGGACGGACGGACGGACGGACGGACGGACGGACGGACAGACAGACAGACAGACGGACAGACAGACAGACAGACAGACAGACCAACACACAAACTAACAAACAAACAAACATACCAATAAACAAGAAGCGGACAAACAGATAAACAAACAGACAATGACAAACAAACAAACAAACAAACAAACAAACAAACAAACAAACAAACAAACAAACAAACAAACAAACAAACAAACAAACAAACAAACAAACAAACAAACAAACAAACAAACAAACAAACAAACAAACAAACAAACAAACAAACAAACAAACAAACAAACAAACAAACAAACAAACAAACAAACAAACAAACAAACAAACAAACAAACAAACAAACAAACAAACAAACAAACAAACAAACAAACAAACAAACAAACAAACAAACAAACAGGCAGGCAGGCAGGCAGGCAGACAGACAGACAGACAGACAGACAGACAGACAGACAGACAGACAGACAGACAGACAGACAGACAGACAGATAGACCAAGGTGAAAATATAACCCAGTGGAGGTAACAATATTTTGATCGAACGGAGGACCACTCTGAAGGCTGGATTGAGTGGCCAATCCAAACCTGCGTTAAAATGACATATAACTGTATAGTTGTGATTTGTTAGCAGTTAGCAGTTTTGATGAGAACAACCTCTCTTCTAAAATCATGGATTGCCCTCTGTATATTTCCTAGGACACTAGAATACCATATTTTTCCAATGTGTTTTTAGGTTGGTTGGACATCGAATAATCATGGTGGTGGTTATGTCCGTGTATCTTTGGTCCCCGAAGGACAAGCTAATGACCGTGCAGCCTTCAAGAGAAACGTTTTGAAGTATGCATGTTATGGTCACGATCAGAGACCAGGTCGATTTGCGTATGGTGATTGTAAACATCCCTGTAATGCCAGACCAGGATGTGAATACCAATCAGGTAATAGCTAAGTACCATCTATTGCTTGGCGTGGTTTGATAGTGTTTAGCGTGCGGTGAGGACGTACGATGTAGTGTTGCGTGTTGTTTTGCGGTATAGGTGGTGAAGTGATGCTTTAATGTGACGTGACGTGACGTGCCGCTGTGGTGTGATGTGATGTTACGTGACGACGTGAAGTGACGTCGCAAAGTAGTGTGTGTGATGTGACGACGTGAAGTGACGTCGCAATGTAGTGTGTGATGTGACGTGACGACATGAAGTGACGTCGCAATGTAGTGTGTGTGATGTGACGTGACGACATGAAGTGACGTCGCAACGTAGTGTGTGTGATGTGACGTGACGACATGAAGTGACGTCGCAATGTAGTGTGTGTGATGCAACGTGACGACGTGAAAGTGACGTCGAAATGTAGTGTGTGTGTGTGATATTACGTGACGACGTGAAGTGACGTCGCAATGTAGTGTGTGTTATGTTACGTGACGACGTGAAGTGACGTCGCAATGTAGTGTGTGTGATGTAACGTGACGACGTGGTGTGATGTGATATGACGTGATATGACGTGATGTGACGTGACGGGAAGTGATGTGACGTGAAGTGAAGTGAAGTGCTGTGACGTGAAGTGATGTGACGTGACGACGTGAAGAGACGTCGCAATGTAGTGTGTGTGATGTAAGGTGACGACGTGATATGATGTGACGTAGTGTGATGTGATGTGATGTGAAGTGATGTGACGTGGAGTTGTGTGTGGTGTGATATGTGATGCGATGTGAAGCTAATGATCGTGCAGCATTTGAGAGAAACGTTTTGAAAACGTTTTTGTGACGTGTCATGACGTAGTGACGTGTGCGGTGTGGTGTGATGTGACATGATATGATGTAACGTGGTGTGATGTGTTGATTACGTGATGTGACGTACGTGACGTAATATGATGTGACGTCAAGTGACGTGACGTGTGTGACTTTAAGTGATGTGATGTAAGTGAAGTGACATGATTTGACGTGATGTGACATGACGTGTGTGATGTTTGAAGTGAAGTGAACTAAAGTGATGTGACGTGAGTTATGTGAAGTGACATGACATGACGATATGTGAAGTAACGTGATGTGACGTGAAGTGATGTGACGTTAGGTTATATGACATGCTGTTACATGACGTGTGATATGTGTAGTGGGGTGAAGTAGAGTGACGTGACCCTAACTGACGTAATGTGATGCGATATGACGTGATGTAACGTGAGTCAAATGACGTGACGTTAAGTGGCGTGTAATGTAATGTAATGCAATGCAATGCAATGCAGTGCAACGTAATGTGACGTATGTGGTGCGATGTGATGTGATGTAATGTAATGTAATGTAATGTAATGTAATGTAATGTAATGTAATGTAAAGTAATGTAATGTAATGTTAATTACGACTCATAAGCTTTAATATCAATGACCTTAGATGCCGAGGATGTTGAACGCTATGATACAACCATTTCTGTTCCCTACAATCTGAAGGATGGGATCTATGTCTTACAATGGGTATCACTGGTCGGCAACATCAAAGAACCTTACTACAGTTGCGCCAAACTCAAGGTCAGCGGTGGGAACCCGAATATGAACTGTGACGCGAGTGACGGCATCCCGACTGCTAAATGCCATCGCTCAGGTGGTCCTGCCATGGATGGGATCTCCCACGGAACGAAGAAAGGAAAGTTCTGTTTCCACAAAGACCGCGTTGGTCATATCGATGATAACATCGCCCAGGTTCCGATTAACCGCGACTGCGATCCTCGTATAACGTGTCAGCTGTCTATCTGGGACGGATGCAAGACGGAGTTGATGGGAGTTGATGTAAGTGGGAATAAATATTGATTTTTTTCGAATGATTATTGTGGGATAGTGAACTCGGGGTTGAGAATAATAATACGGTGTTACAAACCATACCGGACAAGTAGAGAAAACTGTACTTGGTCCGGCTGGGATTCGAAGAATCGCAGGCTCTGGATAAGAGATTGGGTAAAGCAACACCTCTGCCAAACGTTTTGCGCATGCGCGACGTCCGAGCTCTCACCTCAAAAAAAGACTGGTCCGAGAGTCCGACACAAAAGTTAAAATTATAAGCATACTACGAAAAAGATAAGGTAGGTAATTTGTTCATGGCTTCTTTGTCAATATTGTAACATATTCTGAATTGACCCCTTCGTAATTTTCATTAGCCTTTAAATGAATAGTCGAGTCTTACTTAGTCTTCGCTGTCTGGTTGTTGTTGCCACGGCTAGTTCCCACTTCTCGTGCAATGTTTACTCTAGCAAATTCACGCATGCGCAAACGTTTGGCAATGGTGTTGGATAAAGCAGGCGTTCGTCAACCTTGTTCCCAGGGCCTTTTTGAAATTTGGAGAGCCGGCCGGAAAAGGCCCTGGCATCGACTGGTGGACTTTGCATTTTCATTGGTTGATTGCTTTTCTTAAACATTTCTGGTGAAACGTATTAATTATGCATAAAAGTAGTGTGCTGCGTAGGCAGTGTTGAAACAACAATCGAAATATGGTATAGTAGGTTAATACTGCCGAAACAGAGAACGTAAGTGGTCTAACGTTTCGAGCGAAGGCCCTTCGCTCGAAACTTTAGACCACTTACGTTCTCTGTTTCGGCAGTATTAACCTACTATACCATATTTCGATTGTTAATTATGCATAGTTTTGTGCCAGTTATGATCAGATAGCTTCACGAGACTGCATTACTTAGAATGAGAATGATTTTCCATACTAAACTAAATTGCTAATTTATTACACCCAGTATTTCTGGGTGCTGTGACCAGCCGATGTCAGGGCCTTTTCCTGCCCTCCCAGTTTTAAAAAGGCCCTGGGAACGAGGTTCGGCATTCGTGGGGGACGAGTAGTATGGAGGCCCGCAAATAACGTCTGCAAAGAGACTACATTAGCAAGGGACCAAATCGACATTTTGCGAGATTTATTTTTTGTCCCTGTCGAAAAATGAGTCTTCTTTTTGAGATCAGTGGGAGTAACTCTTCCACGTGTAGTGGGAGGTTGAATCAGCGATAGATTATCAGTTTCACAATGGAAACACACGCCAGAAGATTTGAATGGCTTCATTGTTCTACTTAAAGTACCTATGAAACGAAAATTAAGTTTGTCTTATTTGAAAGAACGCTTAAAATGACAAAGTAACATCTTTTACAGTTTTTCGTTTCGTTTCACCATATAATTTCAAGACCGGTCTCATGTAAACAATCTTAGACTGCGTTCACACGAGTCCGGTGTAGAAGATAAACGGTAAAATGTGGTTACGTTCACACGAATCCGTCATAATTTAACGACGCTTTGAAGGCGTTCACACGACACCGGAACCTTCTGGTGTACATCCAGTATTTCAATGCTGTGCACTGTTTAAATAGTCATATCTCGTCAAAAGTAAATGGAAACGAGGAGCAATTCAAAGAATATTATCCCCCAAGGTGTATAGTGCATTCTAGGTTTACAATTTTAGTCTTTCCGTTAGGAACTCACCTTATTGACTTCATCTTACCTATTTACACTGCCTACTCATTGTTGTAATAATGTTATAATTGTTCAAACAGCAGCACAAGTTCTTAGCAGAAGTTTTCCGAAGTCGAGAAGACAAATAAAGTTTTCCATCGCTGAAAAATACGTCAGCTGTTTGGTTAGGAGCCGAAAATTTAGGAACTGGGTACTAAAGCGGAGCGAAAAAGTGCCGGATCTTGTGTTCACACGACACCGCCAAGGGTTCCGTTTTCATTTCGCTCCGTCTAGAAATCGTTTTCAAAACGCTCCGGTTAGAGCGCCGTTTTCACACAATTTCGATCCGGTGCCGTGTGAACGCAACGGCGTTTTGCGACTTTTTAGCGCCGTTTTCAACTCGCTCCGGACTCGTGTGAACGGGGTGTTATAGGCCATGTCCACACGTATGCGTTTTCATAGCGTTGTTATATTGTTTTCAGCCTCAGGGGAGCAGAAACAATACGAAAATGCTAGGAAAACGTTAACGTGTGGATGGGGTCTTAATATGGGGTGTTTAAATGAGGGTGTTTATGATAATGTATTATATAGAGGATATTACACGGCGGCACGAAGATATGAATTTTTATCTTCGAGTTGGGGAAAACAATATTGTTTTTGCCACGAGAAGATAAAATTCATATCTTCAAGCCACCGTGTAATGTTCTATTTATTATATGGTTATATTATAGATTTAATGCAAAAAGCGGTAAAGTTCTAAATGACGTCATCGATATCTTCACTAGCGAGGATATGGAAAATACGACACTGCATATTTTCTAATAAAACATTCGCATCTATATAATAAGAAAATAACATGTATACTACGCGAGCCCTGATTGGTCAATTGCCGTGTTTGGATCAGAGTATCTAAACACGGAAAATTCCTGCCAAAACGATTTTTTGAAAATGACAGACAGTATATCATATTCACTTGTGATTATTTTATGAAAGAAATACCAAATGGTTTTTTCTGTGTTTGGAGACTCTTATAATAATAATAATAATAATAATAATAATAATAATAATAATAATAATAATAATAATAATAATAATAATAATAATAATAATAATAATAATAATAATAATAATAATAATAATAATAATAATAATTTATCAATTTATATTGCGCAAATATCAATATAAATATTTTCAAATGCTTGGCCAAACACTTGGGAAATTGCTCGAATTTCGAAAAGCTAAACGTTTTTCTCCAGTCTCGCAATTTCCCGCGTGTTTGGATTAGAGTATCCAAACACGGAAAACCATTTGGTATTTCTTTATTCACAATATTATAATTTTAATTTGTCGGCTTGTGATATGTGGAAACTGAAGGGGTGTTTACATGAGGCCAGCCTACCCGAACTCAGGACAGACTGATTTCGGGTCGGTTGTAGTGTTTTTACTATAGATCGTTTTCACGAGTCCGGCCTGAGATTCAGTTCACGCCGGTATAATCTCAGGTCGCCTGCTAGACCGAAGTGAAGAACTTTCACCTCTCAAACTCAATACGTTGTTTTAAATGGGATTGGTTTCAAATCCACATAAAATAATGATTCTCTTGCGGTCATGAGCTGTAAGGCAATCCATATCTTTGGCGTCAAACGCAAGGGGAGATATCACTATGACAATACGGTAATTTAACTCCATATTGCCATAGTGCATGATACCGACTTAATTGGAAAAGTAGGACACTGTGGCCCAGAGTTAGACTGCAACGTCTGCCATTTGATTTTAGTTTTGTGGCCAAGTAGTTTGCATTTGTGATAGTAAAAGACGATATTTTGGAAGACCTAAAGTTGTAATTTACTATCTAGTAGAAGCCACGTCCAATAGCGCGCACAACTACGATAACAACGATGTCGAACGCAAATGTTGTTCCTTCGATTTCCCGCGGCGCGCAACCTAAATCTGCTCAAATACCCAATTCCCGATCACAAGAAAACAATTCTCATCAACAAGCAAAACATATAATTGTTCTTCTAAATGTACTGCCTTCAATGATGGAAACGGGAACTTCCAACGCACAAAAAAAAACACACGAAAACGTTGCTCTTTGTACCCGATCTGTCCTACTTTCTTCATTAATTTCCATGGTGATATCTCCCGTTGCGTTTGACGCCAAAGATACGGATTGACACAAATCTTAAAGCAACAGCGAAACCAAGCCCATATAGTTTCATGGCCGAGTTCAGGCCGGCCTCATGTAAACACCCCCTTAAGCTGGATTTCCACTAGGCGTAAAATATCGCGCGCTCGACTTTTTTCTTTTTCTTTTTACAAGAGTAAAATAGAAATAGTCGCCTGTAGCAGTGAAAAGGTTGACGTTTTAATCTTTTAGAATCCCTGGGATCCTCGTCAAAAGCACTGTGGTGTGGCCACTCCTCCTCCACCGCCCTCGTGTAGTGATGGAAAGCAAAACCAAGGAGAAGATGATGTTGACTGTGGTGGACCACACTGCTCGCCTTGTCCAAGTCCTACTGCAAGCATTGATGAATACTCCAAGTAAGTCTTTACGTTGATTATGATTACTATAAGGGCATGGATAGTAAAAAGACTAGATAGGAAA
This sequence comes from Corallium rubrum, assembly GCA_964035015.1. Lineage (NCBI taxonomy): Eukaryota > Metazoa > Cnidaria > Anthozoa > Scleralcyonacea > Coralliidae > Corallium > Corallium rubrum. The sequence goes on from OZ036006.1 coordinate 1,546,746, forward strand.
CTTGATGGTATGTGCGAGCATGACAAACCTTGTTGAACAGACGTTTGGTGGACGTTCGTCCAATTACTCAGAAAAGATTTCTGAGTTTCCGGTTAGACGGTCTGCTCAAATCATTGAGCCACTGAGGCTCAGATGGAGAGCTAAGGTTGCAAATTCATAGTCATATGTGCTCCTAAGTGGTAGCGTTTGCATATGAGATGTAGTTAAAGTGATCTGTGATTGGATAAGTTGTACATGTACATATAGTGCATGTGGTACTTTTGCGAGCGTGGTATAATGTAACGGGCGTTTGATGGACATTCGTCCAACTCCATTACTCAGAAAAGATTTCTGAGACCCCAGACAGGGTTTGAACCTGCAACCTTATAATGACCGATTAAACACTCTAACCATTGAGCCACTGAGACTCAGATGGAAAGCTAAGGTTGCAAATTCATAGTCATATGTGCTCCTAAGTGGTAGCGTTTGCATATGAGATGTAGTTGAAGTGATCTGTGATTGGATAAGTTGTACATGTACATATAGTGCATGTGGTACTTTTGCGAGCGTGGTATAATGTAACGGGCGTTTGATGGACGTTCGTCCATCTCTATCTGAGACCCCAGACAGGGTTTGAACCTGCAACCTTACAATGACCGATTAAACACTCTAACCATTGAGCCACTGAGACTCAGATGGAAAGCTAAGGTTGCAAATTCATAGTCATATGTGCTCCTAAGTGGTAGCGTTTCCGTATGAGATGTAGTTAAAGTGATCTGATAAGTTGTACATGTACGTATACATGTAGTGCATGTGGTACGTTTGCGAGCTTGGTGTAATGTAACAGACGTTTGGTGGACGTTACTCATGCAGAAAAGATTTCTGAGACCCCAGACACGGTTTGAACCTGCAACCTTCTAATGACCGGTTAAACACTCTAACTATTGAGCCACTGAGGCTCAGATGGAGAGCTAGGGTTGCAAATTCATAGTCATATATGCTCCTAAGTGTGGTAGTGTTTGCATATGAGATGTAGTTAAAGTGATATGATAAGTTGTACGTGTTGTAGGTTTGCGAGCTTGGTGTAATGTAACAGACCGGGTAATTGAGCTTGACGAACGCCCAACAAACGTCTTACATTTACACCAAGCTCGCAAACGTGGCACAGCACTACATGTATTCGTGCAACTTATCATAAAACGTTGTTGAAATTGAACAAATTTAAGAATCCTCTACAGTATTCAAAGTTTAGCGATAATACACCCTTAACACTTCCAAGTATGGCTTTGACGTTCTCCCTTAACGAGTAAAATCGTCTGGTATTAGACAGAATCAATCCGGATTGAAATGCGAAGTCAATCCATGTTTACATGGGAATTGGGTTTCTAGATTGAAATCCACACGAAATCTAAAATCCGTATATATTAGAAAACACGCATGCATTGTTTGTTCTAGTTCTCTCTGTCACGTTTTTCATTCCGGAATGAAACTCGCACCGCCTTTACATGATTCCGGAACAAAATTTCAATCCGGAATGAGAACCCGGATTGAACTCGATCCGGGATGAGTTAATCTCAATCCGGATTCATGTAAATAGAGATAAAGGGGTTTGATCAGAAGCGGAATGAGTTCAATCCGGATTGAAACTCAATCCGGATTCATGTAAACAGTCCCTAAGACAGAGTAAAAAGACAAAACACAATTTGGGGTGTAAAATAACTGGACAAGAATTGATATTAAGCAACAAAACCCAACTAAGTTTTGACAGCATTGCGTTGGCCTTGGGTGACTACAAATACCAGAATGCTTTGCCAGTATTCTAGGGTTTCGGCTAAAAGGGATGACTGAAAGGGACCTGTCCAGTCCTTTCGCGGCTTTTCCAAAATATGTTGTCACATGTTTTTTTCCAAATTTGTCGTCAAGTTTCAGTGAGTCTCAAATTTTAGCAATCTTCTGGATAACCTTACCCTAAACATAAATCTGGTTTACTCCCAACCTCGTCCCCAGGGCCATTTGTGCGGGCTGGACCAAGATGGCGGCCAAGAACAAATGACCGAGATATCGCCACATCTGATTGGTCGAGATAACATTGGATGATTTAGGTCTTCTGATTGGTAGAAACAAGGCAGGCGTGCAGGCTAACTCGCGGGGATGTTAATTATATGACTCAAATTATAAATAAGTGATGGCAGCAATTGCCAGCAGTTAAAAAACAACTTCAAAATGAATGAAAATGTGAGAAAAGCTGTCGAAACACACGTAAAAACGTCGGAAGAATATGTAATGATGGGTTGTGTCGTCTTTGTGCTCTGCCATACAACGAAGTCCATGGGACGACCAAATCATAGTGGTGAACGAAAGACTTAGTGAACGAATTAAGTCAGAAAGTATTTTGGCTGCGAAAGGAAAGTACACCACTGGAAAGAATTTACGTGTTTGGTCATTGAGAAGCAGGCTTTTTTCCAGCAAGCCCAAAAATTCTCGACTAAACGAAGCCTAAATGTTTTTCAAAACGCTGAAACGGCCCCGGCCAGACAATGGTGATCCAATTTCTTGCGAATTTGATATAACAGTTATAAATAATAAATACTAACCATTTACTGATATTTATTAAAAGTCTATTTATTTGAATAATTCGACAACGTACTTGGAAATGAAGGATGTTTTGATTGTTTTCAGTTTGGGTCAGTTTTTACAGCTATATATGTATTAAAAGTCTATTTATTTTAATAATTCGACAACGTATTTGGAAATGAAGCATGTTTTGATTGTTTTCAGTTTGGGTCAGTTTTTACAGATATTTATTAAAAGTCTATTTATTTTAGTAATTCGACAACGTATTTGGAAATGAAGCATGTTTTAATTGCTTTCCCTTTGTAAAAATCAATTTTTACATGCTACTGTATCAAACCTTAAATACTCCGTACAAGGTGTATCCACGGGATGGATGTTTATGCAACTATTATTGTATTGTTCCACTGACTTCTATAGACTGTGTGCTTACCGTAACGCTGTAAAGTACATGTTCATAGGCACTTCGAAAACTCATTAATAATTCATGAGGAAAACACAAAGGAAAATCATGACGGGGACGTGTCTCTACAGTGTGTATCAAAAAAAATGGAACGCTTAGAAAATGAATTAGTATTCTTTTAAAACAACTTATTGTAGTAGTTTGAAAGCCCTATAGACGGCCGGCCAACCTTGATAAAAGTGTCTCAAAAACACCATTGATGGCATTTTTTGTTACAAGCAGGCAACCATGCCAGATCGTATCGGATAGTATATGCTTTGAACGTGAGGGGTGTTGCCAGCCGTAATTTTGAATTTATATACTAAAATTTATGGTTTTTTAAAAACACATCGGAATGGATGGGATTTCTGTGGACTCATGCAAAGTACGTTGGTGTTCTATTTTGAATGGCTCACTTCAGAATGCATCCAATCAGCGTGCGTGAAGTTATGATTAAACTAATTCGCACAACTCACAATCATAAACAAACAGGAAATATGGCGTAAATACACCTAAATATAACACTTCGAAGAAAAGCTACAACAACATAACCTTGTAAAGAATCAGAAATTTATTAGATCTGGTAGCTACAGGAAAGTCTCATATTCGTAAATTACTTCGTTTTATTTTGATAATTTGCCGATACTGCCATGTATCTACTGTTATAAAGCTGAGCTTTTGTACTACAGTGTAGTGTTACTTATATTGTTCTTTAGACATTTAACTCACCGGTTCTGGTGGTTCAACAGTGCTATTTTGTGATACACCAAAGGCAACCGGTCTAGTCATCTTGAGCAATGTCTAAGCTACATTTCTATGGTGGTTGCCTGCTTGTAACAAAACGTTGGCTGCTTGTTATGGCTGTTCTTCAAAGTGTTATATTTAGGTGAATTTGCACCATGTTTCTTGTTTGTTTATCATTGTGAGTTATGCGAATTAGAATAATCAGAACTTCACGCGTGCTGATTGGATGCATTCTGAATTGAGCAATTCAAATAAAACACAAACGTATATTAGACAGCTCTTTACAGATATCCCATCCATCACATTGTACTTTCAAAAAGCTCTATATTCTAGTATATAAATCAATAATTACAGATGGCAACCCCCCTCACCTTCAGAGTATATATGCACTATTCGATACGATTTAGCATGGTTGCCTGCTTGTAACAAAAAATGCCATCAAAAGTAATATTTTGAAGCCTTGGCCAACCGTCTACTAAAAGAGCTGCGTTATAAATGAATCAGCACATAAGTTAAACAGGAACAGAAAAAGCTTTTAAATACTTTCGCCATGCGTACACTTCAAGTTATCTTAATTTCCCAGGTGTATAAGACCGTGTTTTTTACGCATCCGTGGCTCAGAGGTGTTTAGGGCTTTCAAACTACTACAATAGGTTGTTTGAACAGAATACTAATTCATTTCCTAAGGGTTCCGGGGGGTTTTTGGTACACGTTGTATATGTGATAATGACACGCTCGCTATTTTCGATGAATTTTTTCTTCGATTTTGCAGCTCAGATAACTTCAATCTTTAAAATTGATTTCTATATGAGCTTTATACGGATAGTTTTTGAAGCCATTTAAAACATTTGCAGTACGTGTTTTATCTGATCTAAAACACTCGGCCACTGCCTCGTTTTTTAAATCTGATAAAACAATGCTGCTCATGTTTTAAATAGTACTTTAACATGATCCAAATATTGCTCTTAGTCTGTTCCAAGTGCGTTTGTAAGCAGAACGTATAGTTTCATCGCTAAAGCCGTATATAAAGGGATTCACAGCAGAGGATCCAAACAGGTGAATAGCATAAAACAACTTTCTAAATTTTGTTTTTAAGTAAGCTCCTTTTACATCACTGACATAAAGAACCCACCACACTTGACTTGGCAATGATGCAACTCCAACACAGACCACAATAGTAAGACACATGATAAACGTTCGACTCTGTCGACGATGTTTCATCTTTTTTACGTGTGTTTGTAGTTCATTATCTTCTATTAACGCAGCGGTGGGAGGTGAACGGCAAGAATCCATATTCTCATTTTGTCTAACGAGTTCGCGACACATCTTGTAGTAGAGGGTTGTCAAAATGATAACTGGAATGAAGTACTGAATAAGAGCTAGGAATATTGTGTATAGGAGATTGAACACTGGCTTCGGCCACTTTTCCACACATTCCTCTGATTCGGTATATGTTAGCACCAAAATGAATGGAATCATAGAGATTAGTACAAAAATATAGGCGAGATGAGCAATGACTCTTACTTTCCGTCGACTTACAGCAGGTTTTAGTGGATAGACAATAGCACGGTATCGGAAGACTGCAATTAGGACCATGAAATACACTCCGGTTGTGAAAAACAATGTTAACATTGGCGACCACATTTTACATACGCCATACGAGAGTGAGGGAAACGATTTTAAAGACCGAGCGAGGTAAATTTCTTCCACAAAACTTATTGCAAGAGTGAAAAAGTCGCTGACAGCAAGATGTAAAACAAGATAGTAGTAGTTGTTTTTAAGAAGACGCCTTTGCCTGAAGATGGAGACGACGACTAGAATGTTACCCGACATTCCGGCTATTGCAACCAATAATAGAACTGCGATGGGGATGGAGTCAGGGTGTATTTCGTGCGACGTGTTGTTCATGTTTAGTCTTCTATGAACGTTTTTGTGAACTCCGAATGTCTCTTTAATATATACTGACCAGCTGTTCAGCTAATTATAAAATTGAGCTCTTGTACGTATGTCAATGCGGGTGGCAAATCCATATAAACAAAAGGATTAGCATTCACTATTTGGTCTACTAAACGTCGAAACATGGCGACTTTGACGTCACCTGCAAGATCCATTAGATTGCGTCTTACGCTATTGGTCAGTCACTGTGTTTATTTATTTATTTAACTAGAAATACATAAATGCCCCTTGCGCTCTTTTCTTGTTGGAGGCCTGGAAATAGCTACTCCTGTCGGAATGAAAATATAGTTTTAATTCTGGTAGAATATTTGAAATAAAAAACAAAAACTCTATTTTTTTAAAGAAAAATGCTACAAAAAAAACAAAGAAAAATTTAAGGATGATATTTCGTAAAATATATTGAATGAAAAAAACTACATGTCGCCTCGCAGGTTTCGAACTCGATCTCGTTCGCGTGCAAGCCGACGACGTTAACCACCACGCTACTGAAGCAGGCGTCAGAATTTTATCAAAACATTAGGGTTATATGTTACAGTTCTTTCTTTCCATGTTTACAAAGACCATTGCTTGGTATCTAAAAATATTTGCATTTTGAAAACTACTCAAACTGCCTGGCTGGTATTCATTTATGATATTTTAAATTTATTTAAACAAATATAACAAAAACAGTTTTTCATTTCGAAATCTGAATTGCTGAAAATGTTTTCACATACATGTTAATGGGCCTTAATAAATATTTCAACAGCATTTGTACGTTTTAAAAAAATGTTCCTTTTCCATTTTTTATGCTAAATTATAAACAACCGCTAAGTCATATTAAGTAGTTTTACAAACAGAAAACTATTTAAAAGAAGATAAGACGGCAGCCACAGGTAAAAAATACAACGGGCATCGGCAAGAAAAAACATGCAATTATGGATATGATACGTTTACAACGGACTTCAAGGACACACAAAATGTCATAATATAAAACAAAATTAACAGTCATAGATGTAAACAGGGAAACTCGAACAGTTTTGCTACTAAGTGTTCGTGATTACTGAGAGCGACTGCTCTATATTTTTACCGTAGCTTAAACTTTTCGGCCTTTATCATCGTTGGTTTTCTATATCTTTTTCCCTCTTTCGAGGTTCGGTTTGACGGGTTTCCTTTAGTCAAGACGTTGATTTGTTTCTGTTCTTTTGAAATGAATGTACTTATCCTCAAAACTCCTTTCTCAAGTCTTTTTGTCAAGAATATATGACTTCAAATCTTTTTTGTCAAGAACTATATCGTTTCCAGTGCCCTACAATCTTCACGGCGCGTGGTCCGTCCATATATATATATATATATATATATATATATATATATATATATATATATATATATATATATATATATATATATATATATATACAAATATTCAGATCGCTCAAACTGATTCGCATTTGAACACGCGTGTAAAGTGGACTCCACGCATGTCGAGATTAGCACCCTCACCGGGCTCCGGGCCTTCGGCCCTACGCCCGGCTCGGGGATTACTTTAGCTGATAATAATACACAAAAGATACATATTTAACTAACAGCTCAGGAACACTAACACAGTGTGGGCCCTTACGTTAGTGACCTATTAAGATAATAAGTAAACTAATAAGTTACAGTACAAACTGCCCCCACCCACAACTGTGTACCACTAAAAACAACATTTCATTAATTGAAACTGTTAGCTGCCTTGCTTGATGGCATTTCGGACATATCGATTTCCACGACCGTTTTCTACATCAAAAATCGATGTGGTAGCCGAGAAGTAGTAATTGAAGAGGAGTGATTTAAACTTTCGCGGAGAAATGTCCGGTTCGCGAAGTTCGTTTGCGAGGGTATTCCAGATACGCGACACTCTCACTAAATAACTGTTCTGAAAACATAGCATTCTAGTTTTAGGTAAGTGGTATGTAATGAGTGAATTGTTCGCTGTGTGAAGGTTCATGGTTAAATTCACGTTGTCAGCTTCTTTAGGCAGAATATCCGCATCAGTTACAACCAAACCTCGAGAAGCTTTGAATAAGGCTATGAAACACGGTTGTGACATTACGGCACATTTCTTAGTCTTATTTCATAAAGGAAGTAGAAAATGGACGCCCTGTGTTTATATAACCTGATGCAAACAGTCGAGCGAGTTTGAGAGAATTCAAAAGTACTTTTATGCATGTAAATCCTCGCTTTATACTTAGGTTCACAGTAATTTTTGAATTCTATTTATTTATTTTATTTATTTTCCAGCTTTATTGGGTCCAATAACATAACAAATAATCTAAATACGAAAATTAATATTTATCAAAAAGTAACTATAGTTACTAACAAAATAACAATAAATCATTACTATAGATATTAAGAACATTAAGCGGCCCAAAAGGGAAGGTGCGAACGGGCTCATACGACCCATGCGAGGCACCTCCCTACTAAATAAGTAAATAAAAGTAAATTTATGTAAGTGATTATATCTTATGCCCTGTGGCAGGAACAATTGCGTACAAGAGTCCATGTACATGGCTTATCAATGTCGAAAGTTGATTTAACCAAGGCTAAAAATGTCTTTTTCAAAAACTTCTTAAATGCTGAAGGATTGGGAAAACTGCTATAGGTAGAGCTACTTTACAGGTGAAGTTCCAGAGTTTGGTAATACGATTAAAATATGAGGCCTGAAAGGTACTGGTTTTACATAAAGAAGTTTTAAGGTTACCACTTAATCTAGTATGGCCGTGAGTAACGAAAGTAACGTAATCATCAATATTTAAATTAGTGTAACCGTACAGAGCTTTATAGAAGAATACTAGATCCTTGACTTCTCTGTCATAGCATAATGGTAATAGATCCAGCATCAATAGTCTGTCTTTGTAGGACATTTCACCTTTTTTTGTTCTTAGTATCCATCTAGTGGCTCTTCTCTGAACTCGTTCAACTTTGTCCTTCAAGTTGCTTTGAGCTGGAGACCAGATCTCAGTTGCATAACTTAATTGTGACTTGACTATTGACAAAATAAAATATAATGTTCGCCTAATGCATGTGTCTGTTAGCAAGGGGCACGTCCTCCTAAGAAGTCCAAGCAGCTTGTTGGCTTTTGCTACAATTGCTTGAATGTGCTGGTTCCATGTGAGATCACTTGACACGGTGATGCCTAGATCTTTTTCTTGTTGTACTCGGGTTAGTTTAACGAGGCCAAGGTGATAATCATAATTCGTTGGATTATGCTTACGTGTCACAGTCAAAACTTACTATTGTTTTTGACACGGGCGGTCATTCTTACATATGGCACGCCTGTTTCGTGAAATAATATATACTTGTTGACTGGCGCCGAGGGAAACATCGAGTTTTACGGACCCGAAGGCTTCAATGTCACCCGAGGGCTTCAGTCCGAGGGTGACATTGAAGCCTGAGGGACCGTAAAACTCGATGTTTCTCGAGGCAAAAGTCAACAAGCGTTTTGTTATATACCATGCAAAGACTTCTAAAATACAAAACTGCCTTGAAACTTGCAAACGGCGAAAAGACTTACCGGAACACTTTTACTTTGTCTTCGTAATTTCAATTCAAGTCATTCAACTAAACAAATACACCGGACTCAACACTAAGAACAGCTTTAAATTTATCCAAGTGTTTTTCAGACCTTCTTTGAAGATATGTATAGAAATTATTTCTTTCGGAAAATGGACTACCGGTATTTCGTACCAAACAAGCTCGAAACAAGCTCGTGTTTTCAAAATGCCCGAAGAGTCCAAAGTTCTTGATCTGATGCAATAATCGTGTATTCACGTGAACAACGCATGATTAAAGCGACGTCAGAGGGAAGCATTGCACTGTTTCCCTCTTCGTTGTTGACGTCAGAAGAAAACAGTGCAATGTTTCCCCCGGCAGAAAGAAACATTGAGTTTGTTGAACAACACGTGACGATGATTTGACCAATAGGATTTCATTATTGGCAAAGGAATTAGTCTTTGGTATATAACAATATGCACTTAATGTCTGCTCCTGAGGGAAAACAGTTAGTTTTGTTTTCCCGAGACGAAGTCGAGGGAAACATCGAGATTCGAGGGAAAGCAAAACTAACTGTTTCCCGAGGGATCAGACAATTGAGGTGTTTTGTTATATAGCTTGAGTTTCGCTGAATAATTTCGACGTTTATCAAGGGAAAGTACACAAAAGACAAACGCTAAGACTTACCAAAACATTTCGCCTGGCTCCATAATTTCACTTCAACCAAACAAATATGAGTCTCAGAACAAAAGAACAGCAATACATTTCTCCAGTTAATCTTCACACATGTTTTGAAGAACTATAAATATTCTTTTTTTCGTAGCAAACAAGCTTTTGTTTATAGGATGCCGTGAAGAGTTCAAAGTTCGAGGAGGCAATAAGTTCTCAATTGTTGCCCGCTCGGTAGACATTGAAATTTAGCTAAGGTCATGTGACCACAAACCAACCAATGACAGTCATCGTTGCATCCAGTGAAACTCAAGCTATATAACAATACTTGGTTAAGATACTCGCAATTATTGGATGAGGCAGAGTATGATATTTAACAATTAGACAACTAGGCGAAGCCGAGTTGACTATCTGCTCGTAGAAAACGAGGGCGAGTTGTCTAATTGTTTTAGTATCAACCATAAACAACTTTTCCTTAATGTAAATAAGTTTATCAAACATTGTTCCAGGTTTACCTTTTTGCTTGGGTAAGCACTAAATGCCATACCGTTGAGGCCTGTTGAGCCCGCAGTACTACTGTCATCTACGCAAGTGTTGTAGTTAACATCACTGTGCTGCCGATGTCTCCCTTTACTCTGTAGCAACCTACGTTTAAAATTTCACTTCTTCGTGAGAAGGAAGTGAAGTCCCGCTTGATGACTGGAAAATCGTTCGATTTCTATAGGAAATGTTGTAATTTATCGCAAACCGAACACGTTGTGAAAAGAATAGCTATCCGTTTTCCTTTGTTTGGCCGTAATAACTAAGCTTTCGCTTTGGAATTTGAGACAGAAACTGGGCATTTGCGTTCGTCAACTGGTACGAGCGTGTGAGCCTTAATGCCCAAAAAAACCCATATTATATATATATATATATATATAATATATGGGGTTTTTTGGCATTAAGGCTCACACGCTCGTACCATATATATATATATATATATATATATATATATATATATATATATATATATATATATATATATATTATTTATTTATTTATTTATTTATTGTGTAATTTCAAGGAAATACCACCAGGGTCTTCGCTGTCGAAACGTTAAACTACTACGTTCTCTGTTTCGGCAGTACATCTAACCCCTTACTATATTTCGAATTTCGATATATATATATATATATATATATATATATATATATATATATATCGAAATTCGAAATATTAACGTTTCGACAGCGAAGACCCTGGTGGTATATATATATATGTATATATATATATATATATATATATATATATATATATATATATATATATATATATATATAGTTGAAAGCTTCTAGGACAGCGTCGGCCACGGTTGAAATCCAAATATTACCAGGGTTAAGTCACGTTGGCCTGAAAAACAGAGAAAAATCTTCTCGACGTTTCGAGCGAAGGCCCTTCGTCAGGAGAAATTAGTAAACAACTCACATGTGGTCACGCGTATTTATAGCAGAGCTACAATGGGAATCACGTGAACACATGTAAGCCAATAAAAACAAAGTAAACAAATAAATTAATATGTAATTTTAGCCTGTGTGCAGGTGCTGACCCAATTTGTGGGTCAGCTACCTGCAAATAGGCAAAGAAACAGGTTATAAATTACTATTTAAATCATCAGAAAAAGGTTAAGGAAAAGGTGTGGAATATGGTGGTGGAGTGAGCTAAATGAAAGAGAATCGCTCATTGAGGCCGTGAGGGTGAATGGTACCAAGTTTGTAAATGAGACGCATTTCTTGTTTACGACGAGTATCGTTACAACCTGTGATGGGCTGAATGGCACAGATTTTCATGTTGGAAAAGGAGTGGTTGGCACTGTTGAAGTGCCTGGCAACAGGTTTGTTTTGCACATTGTTTTTGACATCACGAAGGTGTTCAACAAACCTGTCACCTAAACGTCTTCCAGTTTCTCCGATGTAAAGCATGGGACATTTACTGCAAGAAATACAGTAAATGAGGTTGGAGGAAGTGCAAGTGAAACTGTGGGTTATGTTGAACCTACATTTTGGAGCCGAAATTGAAATTGAGGAGTCTAAATATTTACAGGTGTTGCACCTACCACGACAGCAAGAGCTGGTGCCAACATGTGATACCAAGGCTTGCTGCAGTGAGCTGTGAACAACGTTTTCCCGGATGTTTTTGCTATGCCGAAAAGATACTAGGGGTTTCTCAGAGAAAATGGAAGATGTTTCTGGGTCATTTTTAATGAGGTCGAAATTGCGGCTAATGATGTCCCTTACTTTGAAATTGAAGGGATGAAAAGTGAGAACTAGAGGTACTTTTTCATTAGAAATGGTAGCCAAAGGTTCGCTTAAGGTGTCTGAACGGGAAATGTTGGAGACCTTGTGTAAGGCAGTGTCTAAGAGGTGGGAAGGATAACCGCGATTAACAAAAAAGTTTCTCATTTCCAAACATTTGGCATTGAAATCGTCATCTTCACTGCAGAGGCGGCGAAGACGAAGAAATTGAGAGAAAGGAATGGAAGTTTTGGTGTGTTTAGGATGATGAGAGGAGAAGAGGAGGTAGCTATGAGAGTCAGTGGTCTTGTAAAAGACAGAAGTGCTCAGCTTATTACCATTAATGGAGATGAGAATATCTAAGAACGACACACTAGTCTCACTGATCTCCCATGTGAACTGGAGTGCTGGGTGGAAGTCATTAACATAGTTAATGAAGCAAACCAGGTCAGCGCGCGAACATGATGCAGTGCCTAAGCAATCATCAATGAACCGACCATAGTAGTCAGGTAGGAAACCAGTGTATTGTTCAAAGATTTGTTTTTCCACATAACCAACAAATAAGTTGGCATAGTTAGGGCCCATTTTGGTACCCATGGCTACACCACTAACTTGTTGGTAATGCTCACCATCAAATGAAAAATTGTTGAGGGTGAGCACTAACTCGGCCAGGCGTAACAAAGTAGTGGTCGATGGCTCCCGAGTTGTGCGTTGATCAAAGAAATATTTAAGTGCTTGAAGACCATCGTGATGCGGGATGACAGTGTAGAGTGATTTGACATCCATGGTGAAGATGAAATGATGTGAACCCTGAAAACTAATGTGGTCACAAATTTTCAGAGCATGTTTGGTGTCGTTGATGTAAGAAGGTAAATTCTTAACCAAGGGCGCCATGATGTGGTCAAGGTAGGATGAAATGGCTTGGGTAGGGCAACCACAAGCAGACACTATAGGTCTACCTGGGTTGTTGGGTTTGTGAATTTTGGGAAGGAAGTACATGACAGGTGTGCGTGGAGTGGTGGTTAGACTTAAGGCACATTTTCACAATAATTCCTCCATCCAACAAAAGGATGTTTTTGAGGCTGCTAATCCTAAAAAATCTTCCTGGTCTCCTCCGGAAGGCCAATTTGGCTCCCTTGATCTTTTCATTCGACAATGTCGACATGATATAGATCAGCTCCCACCTTTTAGGCCCAAAAGGCCATCTAATCTCAGCTCTAGTGAATTAAGTGCTTTAAAATCATTGCGTAGCCGGAATGATATTGTCATCAAACCTGCTGACAAAGGTGGTGCTTTGGTCGTCTGGAGAGCTGATTTGTACCGCGAAGAGGCTCAAAGGCAACTAAACGACACTGCTTTTTACAGCAGAGTTGATGGTGATTTGACATCCCAACACAACACCACCATTCGATCCACCATCAACAACCTCATCACCACTGGGGAATTGCCTGATACAGCAAGCAATCTCCTAACCACCACTCCACGCACACCTGTCATGTACTTCCTTCCCAAAATTCACAAACCCAACAACCCAGGTAGACCTATAGTGTCTGCTTGTGGTTGCCCTACCCAAGCCATTTCATCCTACCTTGACCACATCATGGCGCCCTTGGTTAAGAATTTACCTTCTTACATCAAGGACACCAAACATGCTCTGAAAATTTGTGACCACATTAGTTTTCAGGGTTCACATCATTTCATCTTCACCATGGATGTCAAATCACTCTACACTGTCATCCCGCATCACGATGGTCTTCAAGCACTTAAATATTTCTTTGATCAACGCACAACTCGGGAGCCATCGACCACTACTTTGTTACGCCTGGCCGAGTTAGTGCTCACCCTCAACAATTTTTCATTTGATGGTGAGCATTACCAACAAGTTAGTGGTGTAGCCATGGGTACCAAAATGGGCCCTAACTATGCCAACTTATTTGTTGGTTATGTGGAAAAACAAATCTTTGAACAATACACTGGTTTCCTACCTGACTACTATGGTCGGTTCATTGATGATTGCTTAGGCACTGCATCATGTTCGCGCGCTGACCTGGTTTGCTTCATTAACTATGTTAATGACTTCCACCCAGCACTCCAGTTCACATGGGAGATCAGTGAGATTAGTGTGTCGTTCTTAGATATTCTCATCTCCATTAATGGTAATAAGCTGAGCACTTCTGTCTTTTACAAGACCACTGACTCTCATAGCTACCTCCTCTTCTCCTCTCATCATCCTAAACACACCAAAACTTCCATTCCTTTCTCTCAATTTCTTCGTCTTCGCCGCCTCTGCAGTGAAGATGACGATTTCAATGCCAAATGTTTGGAAATGAGAAACTTTTTTGTTAATCGCGGTTATCCTTCCCACCTCTTAGACACTGCCTTACACAAGGTCTCCAACATTTCCCGTTCAGACACCTTAAGCGAACCTTTGGCTACCATTTCTAATGAAAAAGTACCTCTAGTTCTCACTTTTCATCCCTTCAATTTCAAAGTAAGGGACATCATTAGCCGCAATTTCGACCTCATTAAAAATGACCCAGAAACATCTTCCATTTTCTCTGAGAAACCCCTAGTATCTTTTCGGCATAGCAAAAACATCCGGGAAAACGTTGTTCACAGCTCACTGCAGCAAGCCTTGGTATCACATGTTGGCACCAGCTCTTGCTGTCGTGGTAGGTGCAACACCTGTAAATATTTAGACTCCTCAATTTCAATTTCGGCTCCAAAATGTAGGTTCAACATAACCCACAGTTTCACTTGCACTTCCTCCAACCTCATTTACTGTATTTCTTGCAGTAAATGTCCCATGCTTTACATCGGAGAAACTGGAAGACGTTTAGGTGACAGGTTTGTTGAACACCTTCGTGATGTCAAAAACAATGTGCAAAACAAACCTGTTGCCAGGCACTTCAACAGTGCCAACCACTCCTTTTCCAACATGAAAATCTGTGCCATTCAGCCCATCACAGGTTGTAACGATACTCGTCGTAAACAAGAAATGCGTCTCATTTACAAACTTGGTACCATTCACCCTCACGGCCTCAATGAGCGATTCTCTTTCATTTAGCTCACTCCACCACCATATTCCACACCTTTTCCTTAACCTTTTTCTGATGATTTAAATAGTAATTTATAACCTGTTTCTTTGCCTATTTGCAGGTAGCTGACCCACAAATTGGGTCAGCACCTGCACACAGGCTAAAATTACATATTAATTTATTTGTTTACTTTGTTTTTATTGGCTTACATGTGTTCACGTGATTCCCATTGTAGCTCTGCTATAAATACGCGTGACCACATGTGAGTTGTTTACTAATTTCTCCTGACGAAGGGCCTTCGCTCGAAACGTCGAGAAGATTTTTCTCTGTTTTTCAGGCCAACGTGACTTAACCCTGGTAATATTTATATATATATATATATATATATATATATATATATATATATATATATATATATATATATATATATATATATATACGATGACAATGACAGCATTGTTTTGTTAATATAGATGCCCAGCCGATCCGAACGTTGTACCTAATAAACTACTAGACATTATATACACATTGTATCCAGTAAGTTACTGGAAATTGTTTAATAAAGAGGTTATTAATGAAACCCTTCCCCCCCCCCCGAACCCCCTAACCCTAACCCTCAAAAATGTGCATTTCCCGGGGGTAACCCTAACCTTAACTTGAAAAGTGTCGGGGTGTTTTTTTTTAACCTCCTCCTACCCGATCAACCCCCCTAATAGTGTTTGTAATTTATGGTCAACAGTTCTTGGCAAAGATTGTGGGATGCGCAGTGAGTTTTAATCCGTTAATTGGCGCATCTTACAATTAAACAATTTCCAGTAACTTACTAGATACAATGTGTATATAATGTCTAGTAGTTTATTAGATACAACGTGCGGATCGGGTGAGATGCCACACTTGCTACTATACTGGTTATACCGCTGACAAAATTTGCCGAATGCGGGCTCAAGGGGCCTCACGGTATGGCAATTAGTGCTTTCCTTTTGTTTGCAGTAGTCTCCCCATTCAAAATGTAGAGTAGCTCGATGGCACATGATAAACAATCGCTCACAGAAAACGAGATTGAAATTACTTTGCTTTAAATTTGGTGTAGATATACTCCATAGGCATAAGCGAATTCATTTTCTTATTCGAAAAGGTCAAACTGGACAATTTTCCATTACTTTCGGGCCAATGTTTTCATAATGATTCCATCACTCATAAATTTTAGTGGACGCCATGTTTGGCCTAGTTTCTAGATTTTGTTTGCAGCATAGATATGTCGTGGCTTCTGATTGGTCAAGATAGGAATATTCCAGTTATAGGAAGGTTTGTCATTGGATAACGCTACTAGTGGTTTATCACCAATAGACCACTAGTAGCTCAACCAATCAGAATGCCGTGTTTGTAGTTGGTTGCCGACCACTAGTTGGTTGATACTAAGAAGAATTATGCCGTCCGATCTGAGTGTATAATAATATATATTAATAATAATCTATTTAAACACGGTAGAATGAACAGTATAACTATTTGCAAAACAATTAAGAGAAGTAGATAAAGTTTTAAGAATACAATTTTGATAAAATAGCAAAAAATAGGCATACAATGCATGCATGATGTGTCTACTGCTGCGACGCGTGACATAAGTATAACCATAACGTACAACGTATTAACAGTTTTTGATGCAAACCAGTTTTTTAAACAGTTTTTGTATTTAACTCGTTAATTTGTAATAATGTTTTTCTTAATTTTACTATATCTTTTTGCGGGGAGGTGCCTCGCATGTGTACTTACGTCCCGTTTGCACCTCTCCCGTTTGAGTAACTTCTAGTTAGTATGTTATTTTTTACTGTCTCTATTTAGTTGTT
>OZ036006.1:1566268-1578768 GCA_964035015.1 Corallium rubrum
TTATGTGTTTACCCTCTTTAAATAAAGTTGTATTGTATTGTATTGTATTGTATTGTATTGTATTGTATTGTATTGTATTGTATTGTATTGTATTGTATTGTATTGTATTGTATTGTATTGTATTGAGATACTCTGATCCTGCATGGTTATTGACCAATCAGAACTTGCGTAGTATATGAATGTTATTTGATAAATTGTTATCAAGCGCAGCTGGTCTGTATAAGATAGAGAGTCTGAGACATTTGGAGCTCACAAGAACGTTCATACAATACTATAAATATGGCTATCTCTCTTGCAGTTGTATTATTGGTTCTAATATTTGGAATGTTGGGGAACCTTCTGGTTGTCGTCTCCATCTTCAGGAAAAGACGTCTTCTTAAAAGCAACTACTACTATCTTGTTTTACATCTTGCTGTCAGCGACTTTTTCACTCTTGCAATAAGTTTTGTGGAAGAAATTTACCTCGCTCGGTCTTTAAAATCGTTTCCCTCTCTCTCGTATGGCATGGTCGCCAATGTTAACATTGTTTTTCACAACCGGAGTGTATTTCATGGTCCTAATTGCAGTCTTCCGATACCGTGCTATTGTTTATCCACTAAAACCTGTTGTAAGTCCACGGAAAGTAAGAGTCATTGCTCATCTCTCCTATATTTTTGTACTAATTTCTATGATTCCATTCATTTTGGTGCTAACATATACTGAATCAGAGGAATGTGTGGAAAAGTGGCAGAAGCCAGTGTTCAATCTCCTATACACAATATTCCTAGCTCTTATTCAGCACTTCATTCCAGTTATCATTTTGACGATACTCTACTACAAGATGTGTCGCGAACTCGTTAGACAAAATGAAAAGATGGATTCTTGCCGTTCACCTCCCACCGCTGCGTTAACAGAAGATAATGAATTACAAACACATGTAAAAAAGATGAAACATCGTCGACAGAGCCGCACGATTATTATGTGTCTTACTATTGTGGTCTGTTTGGGAGTTACACAATTGCCATATCAGTTGTGGTGGGTTCTTTATACCAGTGATGTGAAAGGAGTTTATTTAAAAGCAAAGTTTACATACTGGCTTTACAGTATCTCCCTGTGTGGATCCTCTGCCGTGAATCCTTTTATATACGGTTTCAGCGATGAAACTATACGTTCAGCTTACAAACGCACTTGGAACAGGATAACAACAATATTTGGATCATGTTATAATGTACTTTATAGCGTTACTGTATGTTCACAGTCTATGGAAGTCAGTGGAACAATACAATAATAGTTACGTCATAACATGCATGCATGGTTCGTTTTCGAACCAAGCAGACTTTAGTAGTATTTTACTCTGTCTTACGCCAGACGATTTTACTTGTCAACTTGAGAAGTAGTGAATGAGTTAATGTGCTGAGTATTTAAGGTTTGTTACAATAGCATGTAGTGTCATTCGACGGCATCTCTCTTAGAAATATGTTGTATATCTGGCTTTCATGGAAAGAAGTTTTGTAACTTATGAAACTACCGTGTTGTAAATAAAGGTCAATCAATCAATCAATCAATCAATCAATCAATCACCCTCCCTCCCTCCCTCCCTCCCTCCCTCCCTCGCTCGCTCTCTCTCTCTCTCTCTCTCTCTCTCTCTCTCTCTCTCTCTCTCTCTCTCTCTCTCTCTCTCTCTCTCTCTCTCTCTCTCTCTCTCTCTCTCTCTCTCTCTCTCGACTCGTTGGAATTTCTAGCTGTTCAAATTGTAATTAGTTGTATAGTATTCTACACACCAGCTGTCAAATGTCACGTCCGACTTAGAGGGTGTTTACATCAGGCCGGCCTGAATTTTCCATTCCAGTTTTCGTTTGTTCCGGCCTGGAGTTAGGCCGGCCTCAAAATTTCATTTTAGTCTATATTAATATATATATATATATATATATATATATATATATATATATATATATATATATATATATATATATATATAAAGGTGTTTTTTTATACAAAGTTAACTAATACTTGATGCGAAGATGACAGCGAATTTACGACTCGCATGGGACGGCGACCATGAATCGTTGAAGACCTTCGTGGAAGACATACTACAACTTGAAGGAAACTGGTCCTCTCCGGGAGGAGAAAAAAAGGTTTTTATTAATAATGATGTGACAATACAATGGTGGAAGAATAAGAAAGTCCTTGCTGTTGAAGGGAAAGAGGCCAACAAAACAACATGCTTTCTGCTCAAAATAATTAATAACCGGCATGAACCCGTGGGTCACAACATCACCGAGAACATCGCAGTTAAAGCAACAACGGCTACACTTCAATGCAAATGTGTGGAACTATCGCCCGATGTTGAAGGCATAAAGTTGGACATGACTATCCTAGAATCCAAAATAAATCACCAAATCAATTCAATTGGTGAAAAACTATCGAAGATAAGCGAGGACGTGGCAAAGAAGATTGGAAGTTATGTAAATTCGTCACTGCAAGAAATACCAATTACCATTCAACAACATCCCACTAATGTGCAAATTCCGCTGCTAATTAGCGAAGACGCGACAAAGAAGGCAAGTAGTTATTTAAATCCCACGCTAATTGAAGTCTCAGATGCCAAACGGCAAAGCGAGGGCATGGCAAAGAAGATTGGAAGTTATGTAAATCCAACACCAAAAGAAATCCCAACTGCCAATCAACAATATTCCACTGATGAGCAAATTTCGACGTTAAGTGAAGGCGTAACAAAGAAGTTAGGATGTTATGAGAATCCTATATTGATCGAAATACCAGTAACCAATCAGCAACAACTCAGTGTCGTACAATCAACTAATCATGTTTCCCAGGAGGATCAAATGCATGACTATATAGCGAAACATAAACGTCAACACTCAACTCAAAAATGTGAAGACCAAATAGCGAAACATAAACGTCAACACCCAACTCAAAAATGTGAAGACCAAATTATGACCGATCGACGGCGATCGCAGCAACAACAATCGAGACCTTTGTCTAACAGAGCACATCATAAGATACATAACCAGGTTTTTCCCCGGGTTCATTTTACCAACAACAAACCGCAACAGCGACATTCGTTCAAACGCAGTCAGAAATCTCTTCGGAAACAATCTGTGAACAATCAAACCAGCAGTTGGCTGAACTATTTAGATCTCGTTCATCGTATAACACGATCTTAAATGAGACCATCGAACTTAGGAGCGACCGAGCTCATACATCACACACAACAGACCACTTCCAACCTATAAATAATTTGGTCCCTGATCTGGGTTGGCAAATTCGTATTCCGAATTATCATAATCGGTTACGCAATCTCTCCAACTGCGTTCGTATCCCTTGTGTCGAAAACCGCATAGGAATGTTTGTTCCCAATCTACTTTTGTCAAATACAATGTCTCTAGCACCTAAAATAGACGAAGTGAGAAATTTTGTCACGGCTAAGAAACCCGATCTTGCTGCCTTTACAGAAACTTGGCTGAACGACTTTATTAGTAACGAATGCCTTCATGTATACCCGGTTATAATTTAATTTGTAAGAATCGTACCTCGGGCCTACATGGCGGTGTTTGCCTATATATTAAGAACTCGATCCAATTCAAGATTCTGGATCACCTTCATCGCCCAGATATAGAAGTGCTCTGGATTTACGTAAGACCAACGAGGCTTCCCCGTGGTGTACCTTGTATTGTTGTGGGCACGGTATACCATCCGCCCAGTGCCGATGATCAGGTGATACTCGACTTCTTGACTTCTTCACTTACTGCCATAGAAGGACTTTTTCCTGGTTGCGGGATCTTGCTGGTCGGTGATTTTAACCGCCTTAAAGTCGATCGCCTTCTGGTGCAGTTCAGAATGAAACAGCTAGTTTCATTTCCAACTAGAGGCAACCAGATTCTAGACCTAATTATTACAAACATCCCACAGTTCTACGGCAAGAACACCTTGGTAATGTATCCACCTTTTGGCTTGTCTGACCATAATGTTGTTGTTCTTTACGCCAAAGAGAAATCTTCTAACACCTCCAGTCGACGAACCGTTTCAAGGAGGGATACCCGACCTAGTAGGAAGAAAGAACTTGGGAGATATCTGAGTTCGATAGACTGGTCCATCATCGAATCTGCGGCTTGTTGCGAAGTCAAACTTCGGTTATTGGTCGACTTTATTACAGTCGGTTTTGATACGATTATGCCACTCAAGGAAGTTAAGCTCCACAATAATGATCCACCGTGGATTACTGCAGAATTTAAGAACCTAGTCAAACTGCGTGAGAAAGCCTTCTCTAAAGGAGATATGCAGCTCTATCGTTATTATCGTAACTCTGTAAACCGTGAAAGAAAACTTTGTCGGAGCAAATTCTTTTTCTCGAAGGTTCATCACCTCAAAGAAACTAAGCCGAAACAGTGGTGGAAAGAGATCAAGCGTATTTCTGGTATGGTACCTACCACCAGTTCGGACGATTTGTTGTCTCATCTTCATGTTGATGAAGTCTGCAGTAACCAACCAACTGTAGAAATTGCAAACATGATAAACGCTGCTTTTTTGGAACCCATTGCAATCATACCATCCTCTCGACTCTCTCCCTCCTTTTGAAGAAGATCAGGATCCCATTGATATTCCCGAAGCGGCTGTGCGGATTTCACTACAGAATCTCAATTCACATAAAGCCTCAGGCCCAGATGGAGTACCTAACTGGCTACTGAAAGAGTATGCGTCAATTCTTGCACAACCAGTTTGTTCAGTGATCAATAGTTCATTTAAAGAGCAGAAGCTTCCGTCAGCATGGAAACTTGCCAATGTTACTCCACTTCCAAAACAAAAACCAATTACAGACGTAAATAAGCACCTTAGACCTATTTCACTGACCTCCACAATTTCTAAAGTTGCAGAAGATTTCGTGGTTACATTATTTATTGGCCCTGCTGTTCTCGAAACTATGTATATGTTCTATAGATCGTTTTCACACACGTGATCGGTGGCCCCATTGGGGTGGTGAAACAATATGAAATATTTGAATAAGAAAGAGCTAATTCCCATACCGTACACCAATATGGCCGCCATTTCATTGTTTTGGTACACCAATATGGCCGCCGTGACGTCAGATGAAAACGATCTATTAACTATATATGCTCCATGTGAACGCTTCCACCCGAGTTATCTCGGGGTTAGGTCAACTTTTGTATAATTACGCATGCGTATATTTAAAAACATTCTAATTTATCCGAGATAACCCGGTCTTGCGTGAACAGGCCCTAAGCAACAACAATGGCCGCGAAATTTGCTAGAGTGGGCAAATGACATATGAAATTAAAACACCGTTACGCGAAGCAATAAGTTCTACTGAGTACTGAGAACAAAAACGGCTACAGAATGGTTAGAATGGAAATTGTTAATGCATGGTAAGATTGTTTGATTACCAGTGTTCGTTTAAAACGAAATATTAACTGCAAACAACACACATTCCAATTCAAAATTACGTTTGCTGTTGACATGATTTCGTGATGTAAACTATATATACAGGCTATGAAATGAATGCCTTTTTAAATTATTTTTTTCATCTTTATAAATCAAATGAATGGAAATAAAATCTGATTTGTTTTAGTATTGTGCATGAAAACACGTCTTAAATTAAAAGTATGCATGAAAGTTTAGCTTGCTTTCAGTTACTGCAGCACCAAGGGAAATGGAAAACTTGGGCTCGTTTTTTAATTGTCAAATATTGTATATTTACACAAGTAGATCAGATTTAACAAGTAAACTAAGTTAGAAATCTTAAATTGACTGGGTTATTTACAATTTATTCCTAAAACGCTTTTTAAAAGCGTTCAGTGTTATGAAATCCATACGATTATAGTTATACTTGGAATTTTATTAATGATTCTTTCTCAAAAAATTATCAACTTGAACGTGACAATGTCCAACGTACACGACACAAGCTTTCTCCTGATTACATATTCAATATGTCTCTTGAGTATTTGATTTTGACAAACGTCTGCTCAACATCTGTCAAATTAAAGCACCTTTTTCTCTCGACAAGGTTGTTTGAAACACTTGGCCAAAAAGAAGACTGAACTGATATAGTCTAAGTTTGACTGTCCACAACACGCATTTGAAGAACGTATTCAAACGACGCTAATAAGTCAAATCTTAATGACTTTCTCCTTCGGACGCCTAGCTTTGTTTACGTTCAAATATGTATAACTAAAAAAAGTGAATATATTAAAATTGATGCATGTGTCGTGACAGTGTCTTTTAAGTCGGTGTTATCAGGCGCAGCTTGGCATAGCTGCTCTGACTCTGTGGAAAACGACATTCAGAGTTCACAAGTACGGTAAGAAGTAAATAAGCATGGACATGAACACGACGAGGACCAACACAACTCCGGAAAGCCATCTTTTCCCTGGTTATATCTTCGTCGTAGCTTTTTCTTCGGTTGTGATATTTGGAATGTTGGGAAACATTCTGGTTGTCGTCTCCATCTTCAGGCAAAGACGTCTTTTTAAAGGCAACTACTACTATCTCGTTCTGCATCTTGCTGTCTGCGACTTTCTCGCTCTTGTAGTAAGTTTTGTGGAAGAAATATACTTCGCTCGGTTCTTAGAACCGCTTTCCTCCCTTTCGTATGGCATATGTAAAGTGTGGATGCAAATTTTCACATTGTTTTCCACAACCGGAGTGTATTTCATGGTCCTAATTGGTAACCGGTAAACGACTGAAATCCCTTCATCTCGAAAATCCCACTCTAGGAGTACAAGCAAGCACGACAGGCATCGAGCAGGATGCACACTTGCAACTCCTTGGGCTCATCATTGATGAGAACTTACTTTTAAAGAGCATGTTGAGAAACTCTCTAAGAAACTCAGTAAAAAAATTAGTCTTTTAAAAAAGTTGCGATCATATCTTCCAATTAAGGAAAGAATTTTTTTTTATAATGCGATCATCAAATCAGTTATGATGTACGATAGTTTAGTATGGACTTATTGTTCAAATGAGGATTTAAAGAGAATTTTTAGGTTACAGAAACGCGCAGCGCGTGTAATACTCGAGGTGGACACGCAGTCTAGAACAGTAGGTAATTTCAAGAAATTAGGTTGGATGGCCTTCTACGACGAGGTCAAAATAAGTAAATGTGTTCTAGTTTACAAGAAATTGAAAGGTGAATCACCATCATATATTGATGATTTGTTAATTACAAACTACTCAATACATACCAGAAAGACTAGGCACGGTCAATATAATTTGGTCTGTCCTAAGTATAGCTACATTAGTGAGGCTAGCAGGTCATTCACAGTTAGTAGTATTAAGTTATGGAATAGTCTTCCGCATGAAATAAAGCGAAAACCAAGTGTCTGCTCATTTAAGAAAGCTCTGAGAAAATATTTTATCGAATAAAATATTTTATATTTTATAAAAACAGTGACTTTTTTGAAGTATTATTGTAATCTTCCAGTCGTCGTATCTTCTGCATATGCATGTACATACAACTAGCTTTTTTTTTTCCTTTTCCTTTCTATAATATATATATATATATATATATATATATATATATATATATATATATATATATATATATATGTAATTATTGATTCCTTGTAAATAGTTAATACATATTTCTTATCTATATTACGTTATATATTTGTAACTTTTCGACATTTTTGACATCAAGGCCACTGGTTTGTCAGCGAAAGCTGTTGTGTGTTTACCCTCTTCAAATGAAGTTGTATTGTATTGTATTGTATTGTATTGTATTGTATTGTATTGTATTGTATTGTATTGTATTGTATTGTATTGTATTGTATTGTATTGTATTGTATTGTATTGTATTGTATTGTATTGTATTGTATTGTATTGTATTGTATTGTACGGTACGGTACGGTACGGTACGGTACGGTACTGTACTGTACTGTACTGTACTGTACTGTACTGTACTGTACTGTACTGTACTGTACTGTACTGTACTGTACTGTACTGTACTGTACTGTATTGTATTGTATTGTATTGTATTGTATTGTATTGTATTGTATTGATGAAGGCACGAGGCCGAGTGGTTTTATTGTTTTCGAGTGTTTGGATTCCCCCAATGAAACACGATAAACGAGTTGTTGATATGGCATCTCAATCGAGTGATTTCAATTGAAAAATGCAATTAAAATAAACCCTCATGAGATTTTATTTATGAGTGTGTGTAAAATTATTCATACAGCAACTTGTTTATTTTTCATAGATAATTGATATCTTAAGGTGGTCTTATACAAAAAAAATTCGAAATTTGGAATTTTTTGTTTTTGTGAAATAGACATCCTTAACTATCTAACTTTCCATGGGCAAGTGTATTTCCTGAGTATTTTCACTAATTTAACGCCAACGATACGTTTTTTATAGCGAGATATTGAAAATGGTGTCCGTTGGCATCGCAACGCAGAGCAGATCTTTTTTCGTTTGACGCCAATTGTGCCTCTATTTACCCCCTTCTATCTAACTTTTAAAAAAGAAGCTACACAATTCCTTTCATGACGTATATCCGTTTCTAAACATGTTTTTTTTTCATCGCGGGCGGGTCTTTTTTGAATATTTTCGTTAACGCTTGATTAGCGAGAGAGTTTTGCAACGAGTGGATGTGTTTCATGGCACTCGTGGAAATGCTTCCGAGTACTTCTCAGTTTCCACATTGTCGTGTTCTAGCTGGTGAGGACATCATAAAGACCAATGATACCGATCTCCTGATCTTGTAGAAGAACTTACAGATCCTCTGGCTTCAAGCTAATGGGGGAGGCTGTCACGACAGGAAACTAGGAGCGTCCGCCATGTTGTAAAACCCAAATTTGTCCCTAGCTTGATAAGTGTCGAAGACAAGGAATTTTTAAAACTTAGAAACATAAGTGTGACTGTAAAATCTCTCGCTTAGGTTCTATTTCGGTTCCCTCTTGGACTTCTGGTTTTAGTTAGGTATATTTCCCTAGTTTTTGAAAATTGGGCTACGGCTCATGCCATTTTTATTGCAGAGTACTTATACTGCATATATTAAAGTGTTTCCTGAGCAGAGTTACTATCAAAATGATCGGCAGACTGTCGGTAACATTCTTAGATAAAAATACTCTTCACTGATGTCACAGAAACAGTTTGAATAGGCGCTTTTCAAACCCGCCAAAAGCCGTATAAATTAAGACGAGTCAGTTTCAGACGGCACCAGAATTTTCACAACAACTAACTGATATTAAATATCTAAAGCTGGCTTCCCTCTGCTGTACACTTTCTGAAACACATATTAAACTATATAGCTAGTCCTCTAAACATTTTCAACTTCTCCAAACAAAAACTATCCACTGAAAGTAAACAATTAAGCAGAACTCGAAGCCGAGGAAGAAACGGGCCACATTCCTTTTTCGTCTCGGCGACAAATATAATTATTCAGACCAAAATGTAAACAACAAACCCAATAGGTTACGGATCATACCTTTCGCGCAAAAAATATGCATCTAAACTATAGATATAGGAATCTAAGATAGTCACGAACAATTGACACAGACCAGTACGTACAATAACTCGACGTCGAAACAAAATGGTTTATTTATACACGTTTGTACAACTATCCTCTCAGAGAAGAAGCCAGACAGTGGCCCGAGTCCCATACAAAGCTGGGGCCTTTTAATGACAAAACAATTAGATTATGTTGGCATAGGGACAAATTTGGGTAATAATTTGAACGTTGATTTTCACTACAAACTTTAAATGCATTTTGCCGGAATTGTATTTTAAGCCGGCATGGTGGTTTCAAATTTCTAAACACGGTTTTCTCAGTTGCGTAATTTGGTAATAGTACCTGGACGCCAAAAACGCTAGCGCATTCAATATTTGATGTAATGCTTTAAAATTTTTTAGACGCTGTGTAATATGAACGGATCTAGGTTGTAAACCTGAAGTATATTGCATAATGAATGCTATTCATTGTTAAAAAATACTTGTTTTGTAGCCTTATGAATATAAATCAGCCATATTTAAAAAAAAATAACATTTTTATCGAAAATATTTATAATTTTGTACTTTTTTAAGGTTCACATCATAGATCTGTGTGTGTGCTTTACATTAACCTTTGTTTGGCGTTTGTCAGACCGTTAGTTCTGATTGAATCTTTTTCACCGCAAGTGCTATATTTAGCACATTTCGGGGTTGTTGCTTGGTTACCATGGCAACAACGTATGTCTTACTTAACTTTTTAACATCAGTGAAACATATCCTATATATTTCTGCAAAAATATCTTTAGATATACCATTATTAAAGAAAAAAATGTTTTTTTGTATCAGAGCACCTTAAGAACTAGATGAACACCGATTTTTATCTAATATCTTGGGCTTGACTGGAGTATCCAGTTTCAATCAGGTGACTGAATGAATTAATGTAATTGGCTGATTTTGAGATACTCTGATCCTGCATGGTTATTGACCAATCAGAACTTGCGTAGTATATAAATGTTATTTGATAAATTGTTATCAAGCGCAGCTGGTCTGTATAAGATAGAGAGTCTGAGACATTTGGAGCTCACAAGAACGTTTATACAATACTATAAATATGGCTATCTCTCTCGCAGTTCTATTATTGGTTCTAATATTTGGAATGTTGGGGAACCTTCTGGTTGTCGTCTCCATCTTCAGGCAAAGACGTCTTCTTAAAAGCAACTACTACTATCTTGTTTTACATCTTGCTGTCAGCGACTTTTTCACTCTTGCAATAAGTTTTGTGGAAGAAATTTACTTCGCTCGGTCTTTAAAATCGTTTCCCTCTCTCTCGTATGGCGTATGTAAAATGTGGTCGCCAATGTCAACATTGTTTTTCACAACCGGAGTGTATTTCATGGTCCTAATTGCAGTCTTCCGATACCGTGCTATTGTCTATCCACTAAAACCTGCTGTAAGTCCACGGAAAGTAAGAGTCATTGCTCATCTCTCCTATATTTTTGTACTAATTCCTATGATTCCATTCATTTTGGTGCTAACATATACTGAATCAGAGGAATGTGTGGAAAAGTGGCAGAAGCCAGTGTTCAATCTCCTATACACAATATTCCTAGCTCTTATTCAGTACTTCATTCCAGTTATCATTTTGACGATACTCTACTACAAGATGTGTCGCGAACTCGTTAGACAAAATGAAAAGATGGATTCTTGCCGTTCAACTCCCACCGCTGCGTTAATAGAAGATAATGAACTACAAACACACTTAAAAAAGATGAAACATCGTCGACTGAGCCGCACGTTTATCGTGTGTCTTACTATTGTGGTCTGTTTTGGAGTTACACAACTTCCATATCAGTTGTGGTGGGTTCTTTATACCAGTGATGTGAAAGGAGCTTATTTAAAAGCAAAGATTACATACTGGATTTACAGTATTTCCCTGTGTGGATCCTCTGCTGTGAATCCTTTTATATACGGCTTCAGCGATGAAACTATACGTTCAGCTTACAAACGCACTTGGAACAGAATAATAACAATATTTGGATCATGTTAAAATGTACTTTATAGCGTTACTGTATGTTCACAGTCTATAGAAGTCAGTGGAACAATACAATAATAGTTACGTCATAACATGCATGGTTCATTTTCGAACCAAGCAGACTTTAGTATAGTATTTTACTCTGTCTTACGCCAGACGATTTTACTTGTCAACTTGAGAAGTAGTGAATGAGTTAATGTGCTGAGTATTTAAGGTTTGTTACAATAGCATGTGGTGTCATTCGACGGCATCTCTCTCTCTCTCTCTCCCTCTCCCTCTCCCTCTCCCTCTCCCTCTCCCTCTCCCTCTCCCTCTCCCTCTCCCTCTCCCTCTCCCTCTCCCTCTCCCTCTCCCTCTCCCTCTCCCTCTCCCTCTCCCTCTCCCTCTCCCTCTCCCTCTCCCTCTCCCTCTCCCTCTCCCTCTCCCTCTCCCTCTCCCTCTCCCTCTCCCTCTCCCTCTCCCTCTCCCTCTCCCTCTCCCTCTCCCTCTCCCTCTCCCTCTCCCTCTCCCTCTCCCTCTCCCTCTCCCTCTCCCTCTCCCTCTCCCTCTCCCTCTCCCTCTCCCTCTCCCTCTCCCTCTCCCTCTCCCTCTCCCTCTCCCTCTCCCTCTCCCTCTCCCTCTCCCTCTCCCTCTCCCTCTCCCTCTCCCTCTCCCTCTCCCTCTCCCTCTCCCTCTCCCTCTCCCTCTCCCTCTCCCTCTCCCTCTCCCTCTCCCTCTCCCTCTCCCTCTCCCTCTCCCTCTCCCTCTCCCTCTCCCTCTCCCTCTCCCTCTCCCTCTCCCTCTCCCTCTCCCTCTCCCTCTCCCTCTCCCTCTCCCTCTCCCTCTCCCTCTCCCTCTCCCTCTCCCTCTCCCTCTCCCTCTCCCTCTCCCTCTCCCTCTCCCTCTCCCTCTCCCTCTCCCTCTCCCTCTCCCTCTCCCTCTCCCTCTCCCTCTCCCTCTCCCTCTCCCTCTCCCTCTCCCTCTCCCTCTCCCTCTCCCTCTCCTCTCCCTCTCCCTCTCCCTCTCCCTCTCCCTCTCCCTCTCCCTCTCC
>OZ036006.1:1583768-1616268 GCA_964035015.1 Corallium rubrum
TAAATTCGACACACGAATTAAATTCGTCTCGGCAATTAAATTCGTTAGAGTCAGACGAATAATGCGACGATGATGCACTTGCACGACGAATTATCGTCGCCTCGAATTAAATGTTTCTCTCCTGTCTGTGACAATTCGGCGCCATGTTTTCAAGAAGTCGTTTTCAGGCTCAACGCGACCAAGTAAAAACCATTAAATTCGACTGAAATTCGACGTTTAACTCGACGTCGCATGTACGCCACATTACCGACGAAATTAATTCGAATTAAATTCGTCTGAATTAAATTCGTCTATTGTGCGATTATTTACAGTTGATTTCATATTACTTTACCGACGTGTGTTGCGAAGTTCATTGGGAAGTTGCGAACTCCGTTCAGAAATTGTGTCAAGTACGTTGTAATTGTGGTTGTCAATTATCCAATCAAATTGCGAGCTTTGAATCAAACTTGGCGCGATAAATAATATGAAATCAAGTGTAAGAGATGTGAAAAGGTAGTAAACTGCCGAGATTAGTTGAACTGTCTAATAACGAAATATTGACGTTTCCAGCGCAGCCCTTCATCAGAGTAAAATGAGAAACGGAGTTTTGTAAAACGTTTAGTGTTTAATACAGGGATATGGTTATACATTGGATGGCTGTAAATAAGTTTATTTTTCTTGTGCAAGTCTGCAAATTTGATTGGCTATTCCAGGAGCTTTATATATCCGCTGATAGAAACCTCTGGCGATCTGGTGCTTGCATGAAGTTATCTCGGGGGTAGGGTTATCCCCATCCCTCGAGATATGTCGGTGTTTGTTTATTTCCAAGTTAAAACGAGTTAACCCTACCTCCATGCATAGTTAATAGAACATATACATGGTTTGGAAGCTCTATTGTCTTTCAACATGAAGCATGGTCATGTTGAACTGACAATGGAGTTTCTTATATGGAAGTAAATTCTATGGACACGTGACGATGTAGCACCACAACACGTGACGATGAAGCAACTCCCTAATTAAACCCGATCGTTGCTATTGGATGACTGCTTCATTATACAGAAAATACAATACCCTGAAATTGCACAAATTTCCATAAACTTGAACAAAAACATAGAACAATCACTTTGGCCGACTTTCCTATATGCTACATGTAGGGTCAACTTTTGTATAATTACGCATGCGTATATTGTAAAAAAAACACATTCTAATTTATACGTACTATTGTTGTTTATACCATTTGCGTGCGTTTAATTGTTGACGTTTCTGGCATGTTCTTTTGTTCACGTCAAAGCTAGGGTTATCTTGGAGGCCGGGGATAACTGGGAGGTTGCAGAGGGTAGTTGTGTTTTATCATGTGGAACAGGGTCAACTTCGACCCTAGCCCGAGTTATCCTTGCCCCCCCCCCCCCCCCCCCCCCGCCCCCGCCAGATAACCCAGTCTTACGTGAACAGGCCATAAGCAACAACAATGGCGACGAATTTTGCTAGAGTGGGCAAGTGACAAATGAAATTAAAAACACTTAAACGTGAAGCAATAAGTTCTACTGAGACCAAAAACGGCTACAGAATAGTTAATGCAAGATTGTTTGTTTGATTACCAGTGTTCGTTTAAAACGAAATATGAACTGCAAACAGCACACATTCCAGTTCAAAATTACGTTTGCTGTTGACATGATTTCGTGATGTAAACTATATATACAGGCTATGAAATGAATGCCTTTTTAAATTATTTTTTTCATCTTTATAAATCAAATGAATGGAAATAAAATCTGATTTTGTTTTAGTATTGTACATGAAAACACGTCTTAAATTAAAAGTATGCATGAAAGTTTAGCTTGCTTTCAGTTACTGTATAGCACCAAGGGAAATGGAAAACTTGGGCTCGTTTTTTAATTGTCAAATATTGTATATTTACACAAGTAGATCAGATTTAACAAGTAAACTAAGTTAGAAATCTTAAATTGACTGGGTTATTTACAATTTATTCCTAAAACGCTTTTTAAAAGCGTTCAGTGTTATGAAATCCATACGATTATAGTTATACTTGGAATTTTATTAATGATTCTTTCTCAAAAAATTATCAACTTGAACGTGACAATGTCCAACGTACACGACACAAGCTTTCTCCTGATTACATATTCAATATGTCTCTTGAGCATTTGATTTTGACAAACGTCTGCTCAACATCTGTCAAATTAAAGCACCTTTTTCTCTCGACAAGGTTGTTTGAAACACTTGGCCAAAAAGAAGACTGAACTGATAGTCTAAGTTTGACTGTCCACAACACGCATTTGAAGAACGTATTCGAACGACGCTAATAAGTCAAATCTTAAAGTGCCACTAACCCCAAAAACTTTTTCTCGCAAATCTAAGAGCCCTTATTGAGTGGATTAGGCCAGTTAATAAATTATTGGTATTGGACGTTTCGTTGATCTTCTGTAGACGTCCAAAGTTGCATCTGCGTGTCCCATGGCGGAGTAGGAAAGGGAATGGGTATATTCCTGGTGTTACGTCACACAAGTCAAACAAGGAACTCTTTGAGCTCTGTCTGGTGAATACATGAAATTTTTTGAGTTGAAAATTCATTTTCCCAACTAACTCAATGTAAAAATTCTATGTATTCAGCAGACAGAGCTCAAATGAGCTCCTTGTTTGGCTTGTCTGACGTCACACCAGGAATATTCCCATTCCCTTTCCTTCTCCGCCATGGGACATGCATATGCCAATTTTTGCAACTTTGGTGGTCTACAGAAGACCAAAGAAATGTCCAATACCAATAATTTATTCACTGGACTAATCCACTCAATAAGGGCTTTTAGATTTGCGAAAAAAATTTTTGGGGGTTAGTGGCACTTTAATGACTCTCGCTTTCGGACGCCTAGCTTTGTTTACGTTCAAATATGTATAACTAAAAAAAAGTGAATATATTAAAATTGATGCATGCGTCGTGACAGTGTCTTTTAAGTCGGTGTTATCAGGCGCAGCTTGGCATAGCTGCTCTGACTCTGTGGAAAGCGACATTCAGAGTTCACAAGTACGGTAAGAAGTAAATAAGCATGGACATGAACGCGACGAGGACCAACACAACTCCGGAAAGCCATCTTTTCCCTGGTTATATCTTCGTCGTTGCTTTATCTTCGGTTGTGATATTTGGAATGTTGGGAAACATTCTGGTTGTCGTCTCCATCTTCACGCAAAGACGTCTTTTTAAAAGCAACTACTACTATCTCGTTCTGCATCTTGCTGTCTGCGACTTTCTCGCTCTTGTAGTAAGTTTTGTGGAAGAAGTATACTTCGCTCGGTTCTTAGAACCGCTTTCCTCCCTTTCGTATGGCATATGTAAAGTGTGGATGCAAATTTTCACATTGTTTTCCACAACCGGAGTGTATTTCATGGTCCTAATTGCAGTTTTGCGACACCGTGGTATTATATATCCACTAAAACCTGCTGTAAGTCGATGGAAAGTAAGATTCATTGCTCATCTTGCCTATATTTTCGTTCTAATTCCTATAATTCCACTCTTTTTGGTGACAACTTACACTGAATTAGATGAATGCGTGGAAAAGTGGCCGAAGCCAGTGTTTAATCTCCTGTACACAATATTCCTACTTCTTATTCAGTATTTTATTCCGGTTATCATTTTGACGACACTCTACTACAAGATGTGTCGCGCTCTCGTAAAACAGAAAGAAAAGATGGACTCTTCCCGTTCAACTCCCACCGCTGTGGTAACAGGAGATATAACAGGCCAAACACACCTAAAAAGGATAAAACATCACCGAAACAGTCGTACGTTTGTCGTGTGTGTTACTATTGTCGTCTGTCTGGCAGTTACAGCATTGCCACGTCAGTTGTGGTGGATAATTTTCGTCAGTAATACAACAGAACTCACTATGACACTAAGTCTACATAAGTGGTTTCACGTTATTTATCTGTTCGGATGTTCTGCTGTGAATCCTTTTATATACGGCTTTAGCGATAAAACTTTGCGCTCAGCTTACAAACGTACTTGGAGCAAAATAAAAGCAATATTTGGATCACATCAAAACCTGGAATTTAGAACAGGATGATTTAGAATATACAAACATGACTGTATATCAATGTTTTGTTATTAGTGTTTTCAGCTTGAAGTTGGTAAAGTTTTTTCGTTTGTTTTTGCTGTACAAGCTGTCGTAAGTTAAACCCAGAGAAAAGCTCTGAGCTCCAGACGGGACTCGAATCCACAACCTTCCGAATGCCAGCCGGACGCTCTAACCATTGAGCCACTGGAATTCAGATGGTATAGATCGAGGTTTTTCGATATCTATACCTGGGAACTATAGTCAAACCGTACGTGTGTCACAAGTACTTGCATGTTGGGCTACAAGTCGCATTGTGCCAGTTTATTTTCAGTAAATGTTTTCGTGTATTATTAGTGTTTTCAGCTTGAAATTGGTTTTGACTGGACAGTAAGGGTTCCCACTAGAACTCAGATGGCAGACCAAGGTTGTTTTAATATAAATAATAGTAATTGTTTATGAATTGTATTGTATTGTATTGTATTGTATTGTATTGTATTGTATTGTATTGTATTGTATTGTATTGTATTGTATTGTATTGTATTGTATTGTATTGTATTGTATTGTGTTGTGTTGTGTTGTGTTGTGTTGTGTTGTGTTGTGTTGTGTTGTGTTGTGTTGTGTTGTGTTGTGTTGTGTTGTGTTGTGTTGTGTTGTGTTGTGTTGTGTTGTGTTGTGTTGTGTTGTGTTGTGTTGTGTTGTGGTTTGTGTTGTGGTTTGTGTTGTGTTGTGTTGTGTTGTGTTGTGTTGTGTTGTGTTGTGTTGTGTTGTGTTGTGTTGTGTTGTGTTGTGTTGTGTTGTGTTGTGTTGTGTTGTGTTGTGTTGTGTTGTATTGTATTGTATTGTATTGTATTGTATTGTATTGTATTGTATTGTATTGTTGTCGGTTTATTAATATACTTTTAATATTGTGGAGATACGTCCTTTAACAATGGGTGTGATCGATACAAGTCGTTTTAATCGCTTTTGAATTTTGATCAGATCTTAAATTTTGTAAAAGTTTTCTGGGGTTTTTTAGCAACGTTTGTTAAAGGTGAAATGCAAAGTAAATTTTATTATTATATTAACCTATACGATAGTGTAAACCCATGCACTGATAAAATTTCAACGGAAAATTACTTAGTGTTCGTCTGTCAAGTGAAAAATTCGTTTGTGTTTGTATTGTTTATTTGTCTTAATGAATAGAGGAACGTGGTAGGAGCACTCACTGAAAGTTTGAAGAGAAGTTGATGTATAGTCTTCGCGCAATTAACTATAGAATTTGCCATGGCTAGTTCATTTTCTAAGAAAAATTTGGGAGTTAACACTGCCTGATGACGTACGCAAATGGACAATTGTTGCTGAAATCCAGGCCTAGATAAAGCATTTTTCTTCCTTGCAGCAAAATCCAAAACTAAATATTTCCTGCTAAACTAAATTAACGATTTCCTGCCTGATAGAATTTTTCAATTTTATAAGTTGTGATACCACCAGACTTGCAAGTTTGTATCTCAGAACCATAATTTATCTGAATGTGGTATCTACCGTATACATACATTGAAATAGCGAACTTTTTCAATTGCATACTATGTAATACAAGTACTAGCATCAAAAATCGAAATGCTGAAACAGTTGAATAAGATAAAAGCAGCTTGCATTCTTGCAAATGCACAATGACAGCTGCAGCCTGCAACGCAACACTATACTGAAATGATAAATATTTCATTGTTTTCTATAACAAATCGTTGCGTCATTTGCGCAAGGATATATGAAACTTGGACGAGTTAAGGTCATGTAATAAACCTTCAAAACACTTTCGAATTGTTTACAAATCGCCGCTGGGTTTGGCAAGAATATAGAAAGATGAGTCATCGAATATGAAACTTGATATCCGATCAAAAGTGATGCCCATCAAAATTGTGTGATTGTGTGACCGTGACTCTTTTCTATTTTTTGCCTACCATGCATTGCTTCCCTGTTCATTAAAACAACATTTCACGCTGATGAAGGGCTCCGCTCGAAACGTTAGTTTTTTGTTACCAAAAACCTCGATCGTCAGTTCACCACATTTTTACTTTGCTCAGTCTAAAACACTGCCCATGCGACTCACTACTTTTTTACACTCAAAGACGTCAAAATGTTTTATTTGCATGTAAAGCAACATGAAATATCTCAATAACAAGGCAAGGAAACGAAAGACATTTTTGAAACGTTTTATAAACGGTATCTCTTTATTTTTTAATATATATACAGACCAGCTGTTCCTGATAACAATTTAATATATGGCACGCTAGCTTTACTTTCAACGAAATAGTCCGTTCTGATAACATGCTCAAAAGTCAAAACTATATCGTTGTGCATTTATAAGCAATTATTGTATGATGCGGAGTATAACTGGCTGATAAGAAAAAAACTCTTTCTTCATTCTGATAAAATTATAAGACGCTCAAACTATATGACGTTGGGCATTTATAATTGGATTTTTTTGTTGGATGGGGCGGAATATGATATGAAGAATTATGCAGACCGGTCTAAGTGTATCGTAACCTTGGCAGCTTACCACTTTTTCATTTTGCTCCAACTAAACACTGCCTACGCACCACTCTACTTTTTTACACTCCTGGACAGCTAAAGTTTGTTATGCAAGATTAACTCGAATGAAATATTTATTGTGAACAGGCGAAATAATTAAAATTCAAATTCAAATTCAAAATCCATCTATTTAATTAATCACGATTAAAATTGTTGCAATTGAGGAACCAGGCGGAAAACTAAGACCCCGTTTACACGATGCCGGTACAATTTGAAAACGGAACAAAATCATGCTGTTTAGGCCTTGCGTTTACACGATACCGGCACAAAAATAACATGAAATGTTATATGCTGTATTAGCATACCGGCATGATTTTGTTCCGTTTTCAAATTGTACCGGCATCGTGTAAACGGGGTCTAAGTCTTGGTAAAAATATGATAGCCCAGCAAATAGCTTTAAGTAAAGGCATAATGAACACATAATATATAAAATCTTTAATACTAACGTTTAGCAAGACGGTGGAACCACAGAACTAATTAACAGTGTGATGAAAAGAGAAAAAAACCCCAACATAAATCAGAAAAGTGTTAAAGGAAACGATCGCATGTTGGCGTTAAGAGAAAGTTTAATTTTGGAAATTATTAATAAGTTTTGTCGAATGAGAACGTAAATTTTACGAGTGGCACCAGAAGATAAAATTAAAAATCATCAAACGAAGCGCTATGACATGTTTGTCTTTGGTGCGACAATACACTTGAAAGTGCGTTAACTGCCACAACTGTTTTGCCAGTCCTTCTGTCACTGTTTCAGCTGATTCATTGTTGTAAATGTATTTCACTCTGAAGATGTTACTGATTAGGTAACGAAACGTTAGTATTAAAGATTTTATAATAAATCACGATTAGTATATTTCACTTTCACCTCAGAAATCTCTGAAATATGATTGTCTGCTTGGGCAGGTGGTTTATTCCAACATTTGAGCATTTATTCATAAACACTATAGCTAAATATGGTGTCAACTCTTTCTAAGGCCTGCGCCAGACGAATTTAATTTGAATTAACTTCGTCGGTATAATGCGACGTATATATATTATGCATTTTATAGTGATGTTCGATTTGAATTTGTGCCAACAGTCAACATACGCAGCCCCCGGAAAGTAAATGAAATCGAACAGAAACACAAAAGGAACACAACACTGCTCGCGTGCAAGATGGTGTACGTTTGGGCTGCCTGTGGTTCGGCCGCGAAAAAAAAAGTCTAAGACTGACATCCAATTAAGATGACCGCGCAGTAGCCTGAAACTAACGTCCAAAAATTCCCCATGTCCGCCATTTTTTGCCTCACTTTTTCGTCTCGTGATTGACTGGAGTCAGCCTTCCAGGTATATATAGAGTTCACTAGAAAGCTTTGGCTCCCAGTTCCTTATAATTCGTAACTGTCATGTTGTCAGCTAAATATCGACGATCGTTCGCTTGAAAATATTTGTTTGTTGATAAAAAAGACCCAACGTGTTTTACTAAGCTCTCGACAAAGCGTTACGATATGAACAGTCTTTGTTCGCTTTTCTCTAAATCGTCAACCGATGGACGTTTGTTTGGCGACGAAGGGACAATAATAATAGTTTTAACATGTAAATTGTCGGGATTTTTGCTGTTCTGAATTATTTCATGTGTTCAATTGTATTTTGTGTCTGTCGTGTATAATTATGTGTTACAGAACGTCGAGAAATCGATGAAATAAGTTAGTACCGTGTACACTATTTGAAATGTTACTGTTTTAAGCTGTTTACTGCATGGTTCAAAACTGGCGCAACGCCCTGGGTACGAGACTGATAGAACTAACCAAAATTGGCAAGTACGTTGTAATCATGCTTGTGAATTATCCAATGAAATTGCGAGCTTTGAATCAAAACTCATTTTGATTGGTTTAATAATTGGCAACCTTGTTGACAACGTAGTTCCCAAGTTTCGAATGAACTTCGCAACTTCCCAACAGTTTTTCATTTCATATGGACCTTATTCAAAAACGGCCGCCGAATTAGAATTCTTTTATGTGCATATAAATTAGCTCAAACGACGACCTCGTTTTAAAGTAAAAATTCTTTTGAGTTTCCCACATGTAAACGAGTTAATAAGGGCTAATTTATATTTATATAAAATAATTTTAATTTGTCGGCCATGTTTGAATAAGGTTTGTAGGGACTTTAAACGACAATGATGATATAATTAATTAATGTAAAAATTTTAAACATGGAAGTATCCACAATTTTTATACTAATTAATTACAATTGACTTCATCGACAAAGCTTTAACACTTTGAAGCCTGACGACGAGTCTTTAGTATTTTATTCTGGAAAACACCCACATTATTCAGCACAGGGAGAGTTCCAGGCATCAAAGTGTTAAAATCTCTTTAACACTTTGAAGTCTGGTGACGAGTCTTTAGTATTTTATTCTGGCTAACGCCAGACGATTTTATTCAACAGGGAGAGGTCCAGGGTTCAACTGAGTGTTAAAACCTATCTCCTTAACACTTTGAAGCCTGACGACGAGTCTTTAGTATTTTATTGTGGCCAACGCCAGACAATTTTATTCTGCACAGGGAGAGGTCCAGGCCCTAGTGTTAAGGAACAAATGATGATATAGTTTTTAATGTTTCTATTTTCAGAGATATCAAGCACACAGTAGACTCATCGTGGAGTACAGGTTTCACAGCTTCAGTCAAAGCAACTGTTATCAAACGAATTACTGGCAAATGGCAAGTGGTACTGTTCTTTGATAACGCCGTGGAAATTACGTCTGTTTGGGGTGCAAAGAAAGTTTTCCAAAACAAGCTGAGTAAGTGAAAAAAAGTATAGAAAGTTGCGTAGACCGTGTTTTGGGCAGAGCCTTAGCTACGGTTAGTAATGTGCCCGCACTACTAGGGAGGTCTGGGGGCATGCCCCCCCCCGCCCCCCCTCCCCCCCCCCCCCCCCCGAATATTTTTGAAATCACGTGTTCTGAAAACGTGATTCTCAGCATTCTGGAGAACAAAAGTATTCACTTGACTTTAACTTTAACCGTTTAACTTCGTCAAACCACCCAAGGTATTTTGTACTGAAAACACGTGCATTTGTGTCAGGATTGTAGAATGCAATTATGCTAATACGTGATGTTGTCATGTTGATAGGGTATGGTTGACGTCCGCCCTCTGCAGATTAAAATAATCGCCAAATTTAGTCCTAAACTAAATATTTCGCAAAAACATAGGAACTTGTATCTTGTGGTCAAGGTATGTGCAATGACTGTTGAATGTCATAGCAAAACTAAGGCTTGTACCGGGTTGTATTAAGAACTAAAGACGAAATACTGGAGTTTTGTTTTAATAAATTTTTGCCCGTCCTCTTTCAAAAATGTTCTAAGGATTTTGGGTGAAAGAAAATTCGATTGTAGAATATATACATTTTGAGACCACACCGGGACCAGTTGCGAAAAATGCAACTACACAGGCCTTCCGGCAGGAATTGAACCCACGACCTTGCGATTCTAGTGCAATGCTCTGACATCTGACTTCAGAGCATTGCACGTGGCTTCAATTCCTGCCGGAAGGCCTGTGTAGTTGCATTTTTCGCAACTGGTCCCGGTTTGGTCTTAAAATGTATATATTCCACACTCGAATTTTCCTTCACCCCAAATCCTTAGAACATGCTATGTAATCGAGTGAAATGCCCAATATTACTTATAATATACCCAATTCTTCTCACCTGGCATTACCTCCTTATTATATATACAGAACTCACGATCAAGCTCTCAGCAACGCCCTCCGTGGCTCAGTGGTCAGAGCATTGCACGAGAATCGCAAGGTCGTGGGTTCAATTCCTGCCGGAAGGCCTGTGTAGTTGCATTTTTCGCAACTGGTCCCGGTTTGGTCTTAAAATGTATATATTCCACACTCGAATTTTCCTTCACCCCAAATCCTTAGAACATGCTATGTAATCGAGTGAAATGCCCAATATTACTTATAATATACCCACTTTCAAAAATGCCCATCCAAAAGACAGGTGGACGGGCCTCTGGCTAAACCCATGCATATAAGGTAAAACAAACTGAAAAGATGCTAAACTGCCGTGAGATTAGTTTTGATAACGAAACAATGACGTTTCGAGAGGAGCCATTCATCAGAGTGATTCACATTTTATTCCAACGAAGGGCTCCGTTAGAATTAAACGTCAGTATTTCATTATAAAAACTAATCTTGGCAGTTTACCACCTTTTCACTTTGCATAAGTAAAACATATTTAAATTTAGTAGAAACTTACTAGTATTCTGTTGCAAATGCTGCAATCTGATTGGCTACTCTACTCGATATCTATAGATCGTTTTCACTCACGTGATCGGTGGCCCCATTGGGGTAGTGAAACAATACGAAATATTTGAATAA
Source organism: Corallium rubrum (assembly GCA_964035015.1). Classification (NCBI taxonomy): domain Eukaryota; kingdom Metazoa; phylum Cnidaria; class Anthozoa; order Scleralcyonacea; family Coralliidae; genus Corallium; species Corallium rubrum. Next base: position 1,594,738 of record OZ036006.1, read on the forward strand.
GAAAGAGCTAATTCCCATACCGTACACCAATATGGCCGCCATTTCATTGTTTTGGTACACCAATATGGCCGCCGTGACGTCAGATGAAAACGATCTATTCGTCGATAGATAGCGAGTAGCAAATTGAGTACCAGTACTCGCGTGGTCATGCAGTAAAACAACATGGAGGTCACGAGGAGTGACAGATTGTTTTGCCTTGGTTTTCGCACAGAAACAATGGTTATGCTTCGTTTTTTGAAATAATTTGGAAGAACTAAAGGTACACAAATTAGTTTCTACTAAAACAATTAGATCATTCGCTCTCAATTTCTATGAGATGATAGTAATATTAACTTAACTATTCACTCATAGAAATTTCGAGCTCATAATCTAATTGTTAAATAAAGACATAGGCAAAATAGGATAATTTTTCATTTTTGGCACATGATTATCTTTCTTATATAAGCTCGTTGTTTGTTTGCACTCTTTACGTTTCTCTCTGACGAAGGGCCTTCGCTCGAAACGTTAGAAACTAATTTCAATATTTTCGGCAGTACTCAAACCTTACTATATCTATAGATAGGGTATCTCAAAAAGTATTAAGTGAATTTTAATGTAACATTTGCAAAATTCGACCGAAAAGCTCCGTTTTCGTATGAAATTCGACCGAAAAGTCTCGTTTTCATAGGAAATTATCTGAAAAACCTCGTTTCATGCAAAATTCCAAATTTTAAACAGCTTGATAGGATAAAGGATTAAGGACTGTGGGCTGATCATCCTTACTTGCAGCCTGCGGCTGAATTGCGAAGGACGCAGATCAACGTGGCCGTGTCGAGGCATAATTAAAGGCGCTCCAAGCATCCGCCGGTCCAACGACACAGTTCAGGGTACGGATCACAGCTAAGATGTTAGGTGTTGATTTTACGAAGGGAGGAGAACCCGGCGAAAAACCCTCGAAGCACAGGAAAGATCAACTACAACTCTACTCACATGAGGTCTAAGCTGACAGCACACGCCACCCGTGCTCCCCAAAAGCTTAAAGGGTCTGCAGTGAAAAATTCGTTGTCATTCTTTCTTTTTAATGAACAGAGGAACATAGTAGGAACTTTTACAAAACTGTAGAGGAATCTGATGTATATAGCCTTTGCGCTATGAATTATCAAAATTTTCCGTGCCTAAATTGATAAAACAATACAAACAATCGCTTGTTTTTTCGCAAACTTGAATGAAAACATATATAGCATGAGCTCGTTCTCTGCGTTCCTGTTCACATATATCTCAAAAGTAATTAATTTAATATAAATATCCTAGGCAGTGGTCAACCCAAAAGCTGATGCTACTTTGACCACTGCGCACGATCGCTTAGGCTATGATATATCTGTTTTAACATCTAAATTTTGTTATTCTTTCTTTTACAACCGACAGCAATGTAACTTTAATGTAATTGAACTCTTGCAAATAAAATTGACTTGACTTGACTAGATCGTTTTTAATCGAGATTTTTGTAACCACGCCTTATGACGTATTCAAGTGGACAACTATATACATATATATATATATATATATATATATATATATATATATATATATATATATGATAAGACAAAATGAATTTCAGCATCAGTGATTATTTGCGTACGTCATAAAGCATTTTTACCAAGAAACCCAAATCAGTTCTTCAAAAACAAACTACAATCTTTTTCAAAATTCCTTGTTCAAAACCATGCGAAAGCGTTTCAGTCTTGCATCCTTCGCCCCCCCCCCCCCCCATTTCAATGTTGTGAGATAAAGGCGAGTCTTACGTACAACACACTACTGCCGTTGCATGTGTATGTTCGTTTGTACCAACATTGAGATGGGGGAGAGGGGGGTTCTGTGATTTTTTTACTCTTTTAGCCGAGGGACACGAACGTCAAACCGGGTGCCAAGGAATTTTGAGAATGATTGTATCTATGACAAACTTTGAGAGTTAATAACGCGAAGACTATACATCAGATTCATTTTCGGCTGAATGCTCATCGGTTCATTAAAGCAACAAAAATGCCAACACATTTTTCACTTTATAGACACCTTAAAGTGCCTATGAAAAAAGAAATTAAGGTTGTCTTATTTGAAAGAACACTTACAATGGTAGGGTAACATATTTTGCAGTTTTTCGTTTCCTTGCTTCGTTCTTGAGATATTTCAGTTTGTTTGAAATGCAAATTAGAAATGTTGACGTCACACGTGCATGATGAGTTATCGAAAAAGTTATCTTTGCTAATATCAAATATAATCACGTGGGGATCTACATGTTTAGTGTTGTGGGCGAAACACATCCACATGCTTCATTCAAATTAATTTGGTTTGATAATAGAAAAGATATCTAACCTTCTCCGATAGCTCATTATACCTATGACGTCAGAATGTTCAATTTGCATATCAAACGACATAAAATATCAAAATTGTCCAACTTTTGGCTCTTGTGGATATGTATTCTTATAAAGGTACTTTGACATAATTTGAACACGAAAGAAGTGTACTCAACATCTTTCGTGTTTAAACGACGTCAAACGTACCCTTTATAAGAGAGTGCATATGCACACAGGAGCGATGTGTTGTATTTGTTTAATATTACTTACAACTATATATTGAAACCAAGTTTATATAAATAAAAAATTACAACATTTTGAAAATTTTGCTAATTTATTATTTAAGTCGGGCACTCTTCTAAGCTACCGTAATATCTATAACATCCATTATATATATATAAATACTTCTACATTGAAGATTTTGAAACATGACTAATGAGAGTACAAATTTGTTTTATTTTAGACACCGTGTTCAAGTTTCGTGGTCTTTCATGGAACCAACAGCGAGAGGTTGGCGAGGAAATAAACATTGGCTACAACGCTGCGATAGTACACCCTGGAACATCCCCGAGAGCACTCACTGTCGAACTAGAGTGCATTGGATGTAAATGAACTAGAAGTATAAGTCCAGGTTTGTGGCAATAAATATTTGTCAGATATGTGTCGAGCGTTGTGTCTACATTTAGTTCCTGCCCAAAGCTTTTGTCAAACGAAAATACAAGTCAACTTGACGATATATATATATCGTCAAGTTGAATTTCTAAAACTCATTGATAATTCATGAGGAAAACACAAAGAAAACCCATGTTTAATGAGGGTTATATATGTGATTTAGATTCCTCTTGATTTACATAAAGTAAAACATTAGCTTTAGCTAATATACAATAATAATCTCATGTAATAATAGCCTTCATTTGTTTTGCAACGTGCATACAACTAGTGAATTTGTTCATTTTGTGACAAAAACAATGACAAACGTGAATCTGATGCGGATAAAAAAGTGCAAAATCCGATTTGATCCGATCTCAGAAGAAAAGAACAAAATCCGATCCGAGGAAAAAAGAACAAAATCCGATCTGATCCGATTCGGATCGGATTCGGATTCGGATCGGATTCGCACACCTCTAGTTTGTAACCCCTCGTGAAACACGATACACGAGTTTATGAAATAGCCTCTCAATCGTCTATTATAGCCGAATTTGGGGGCTTGGTGACATTGGTTCATATTACATTTAAGAAATAGCTCATGGTTTAGCGTGCTCCATCGAGTTATGGATGCACGCGGGAAATTGGGAGAGCACGAAAAAATCGTAAGAGTTGGTCGAGGCCTAGCCGAGACCAACTCTAGATTTTTGAGTGCTCTCCAAATTTCCCAAGTGCATCCATAACTCGATGGAGCACACTAAACCATGAGCCATTTCTTTTATAACATAGCATGAAATCCTTTCACAAGCCAGTGAATCGTTTTGGTTGTTGTGTTTTCTACTTTCGTAGCCAAGTCTTTTTGTTCACTAAAATCCAACCAAAAGGACAGTTTAAACTCGGTTACCCAGACCCAGTTTATGTCTTCTGGGTCGTTGTGCTTTATTGCTTAATAAAATTAAATGACTCGGCATTTTGATAATATAAAAGGCCATAAAAAGTCAATTTCAAACTCCGTTTTTGTTTTGAGTTATGGAGCACGCGCGACAGCCAATCAAAAACGTTGCTATATCAAAGCTATGTTTTAATAGACAATGATGTATATATTACTACTCAATGCTCTCATGTTGAAGTTATAATTAAGAAATGAGGTAATAAATGGTTCTTTGTTTGTGCCGTTTACTATCTGATTTCTTAATTATGAATTCAGTTTGTGCGACCTTTACCGGGTTTCAAAACTCATACACATGACCAAATACTTTCTTTGATTGGATAATTAACTCATGAATTATTAATGATTTGAGAAAGTTATATATTACCGAGTTAAATCGACTTGCATTGTCGTTTGACCAAAGCTTAAAGGGTATTGGCTATAAAAATTAAGTTTATCTCATTTGAAAGAACTCGTCAAATGGTATAAGAAGACCTTTTACAATTTTTCCGTATCTGTTTTGGTTTTGGAAATATTGTGACGAAAGGCAGCGTGCTGTCCGCCATCCCACAACATTTAAAAAGCCTTCCGTTGAAATTTGTCACCCACGGAGTAGTTTCATCAGGTGTACCCTGTTTGTGACGTCACCAATTTCCTAGTTAATTAGACCCAATATTACAACAAGATGGCGGACAGCACGTTGTCTTTGGTCGAAATATTTCCAAAACCAAAACAAATACGGAAAATTTGTAAAAGGTCTTCTTATACCATTTGACGAGTTCTTTCAAATGAGATAAACTTATTTTTTATTGCCAATACCCTTTAAAGTTCTTCCCGCTGCCACGAACGCCCAGTTGGTTTTTAAGGAGTATACTTGTACGTGATGTCCGCTTGTACGTTGCCAATGGCGTACACAACCAATTGACTATCACCAATCGGATAAACCGGTCCTGAAAACGAGAAAAAAAAGAACGAAATATTTACCGTATTTACTCGATTGAGCACCACTCTCGATTAAGCGCCGCAGCAAATTCCAAAACCGTGTCTACGGTCGAGTACCTCATTGGTGGTCGAGCACATCATTAGTAGCGAGGTTAACTTCGACTTCCGATGCGAGTACCAATACTGAATACGGTTCTGATCATGCGCAGTAGCTCATTTAACGACGGCGTATGGGATTTCGGTAGTCAACACTTCTAAAGTAGACCGAATTTCGGAAGTCAGTTTGATGGGTGATGCAGACCGAACATGGGATCTGGTCACTCTAATTTTCTTAACTCTAGGGCTAGAAGACGCTCTTCCTCGTCTATGTCATCATCATATGTTTGTGCTTTCCTTTGAGCTAGAATCCTGAACTTTCTACCCAAAATAGTATTTTTCAATTGCTTTTGTTTGCATATTGCTCAAGATCGTACGTTAAGTAGTTGAATAAAAGATCATTGAAATTCTAATACTTGTGAGAAGTAAATGTTATATTATTACGAACAATGTTACGAACGTTTTGGACATTTTAAAAACGTTCACAAAACGTGGAAACTCGAACTATACATCAAATGAAAGCTTATAAAATTTCTAACAACATACCTGCACGATATATTTCAACAATGAGTAGTTCTGAAATTATAATCCATCTTGTTGCATATACTGGCATGACTGCCATTTTGTTTATAAAACTTACGGTCCCAAACGGCGGATTCCGCTCTGACCGGGCGGATACGGGAAATATCCGACCGCTTATGAACCAATAAAATTACAGGATTTCCGTATTTGGACCTCTCAGCGCTGCTGCCATATAATAAGTAAAAATATTCACTTCGGCAGGCCTCTCAGTGTGACGCGCGCGAGCGCGCAGGCACGCGCCCCATTTATGTCACGCGCGCGAAACATCGCGCGCGCAAATGTCCACTTCCGCTCGCATGTCACGACTTGATCATAACTTTTTAATCACAAGGGTATTTACAAAAATTCATGTAAAAGTGGGCGGAAGATTATTGCGTTTACGTATTTATAGTAAAATATTCCAACCAAGTTACGGACCATGTTACTTCACAGCATTTTGAAAAAATCTAGAAACATATTTTCGTATCAAAACTTCCAATTATAGATTAAATTTTTCGAATTAAATTAAACTGAAAAACAAAACAAAACCGAAGTTCGGTTTTTATTCAAGCTTTAATTTCACACTGAGTTTCAGTTTCTTGCTTAGTCTGCGTCTAGAAACCTTTCAATTTTGATTTTGATTTTGTATCACCTTATGCCGTATAGCTTTTTATATAGGACAATGACCAGTATAATTTTGCCTGAGCCAGCGTTCTGTGTGGCCCAGATGCGCGCTGGTTTCCGCTTGCGCGTTCTTCCGAATTTTCCGCGCCCGCATTCGATAAGAATCAAAGAGCGGTGTTCTCATAGTTGGAAAACGTTTTTACAAGCTTGCTTCGTGCAACTTTCAAAATGGGTGGAATTTTGGCTTTTGCGACATTTTCAATAGCGTGATTTTATTTTGGCCTATACCGGCTTTGCTGGGTAAGCTTTTCCATATACTGCTACTGGGTACTGACTGCTCTGACTTCTAATCTGCTACTGACTGCTACATGTTAACTACTCCCAACTACTGCAGAGAGGTGTCTCTCTGTATCTGCTGTCACCTGCTGGTGATGTGCACTTGATATGTCCGTCTTGGTAACTAACCTTAAAGGGCTTACGCAGCGAAAAATATGCTTGGGAGAGACTCTCCTGTTTAAAAGAACTTCTGAAGTTATAAAGATTGACGTTTGCAGCTCTTCCATATCTCACTTCGTTCTTTAGATATTGAGATTTAGATATTGCGTGATGTGCAAATAACATCACTTAGACGTCACACTGTATAATAACTTGTTGGAAAATCATGTCTATTCTTGTAATATTTCAAGTAAATCACTTGAAACTCCTCATGTATAATGTCCTGCGATACGCAGAAGCACATGCACAATTAAAAGTGATTTTGTTAAATAATCTCAAATTGATATTACAGATTTTCCAACAAGTCATTATGCATTGTGAGGTCTAAGTGATGTTATTATACAATACTGATACAATCTCAACTGTGATTGGCTAAAAACCTACAGATAATTCTTGATGTAATATCAAAAATTATCTGTAGCTATGACGCGCTGGCCAGCGGTTTGAACAAAACAAACATGGCGGCCGTCCTTAGGAGTGAAGATCAGAAGCAGATTAATCCGGTGGATTTGGTACGTTTTGTTGACGTTAAAACCACCAAGAAAAAACAAGCGAGCTACACATACAGCTGTTAGAATTTAAAGCAGTGTTTGAAAGAGAAAATTGTATTTGAAAGCGAAAAAAGTTAGCGAACCTCGAACTGAAGACGGTATGAATATTTACTATTTTTACCTAACTTTGTAAAAAACTTTCTAAAGGCTTCTACATTTATAATTGTATAGTAAAACAATTATTGAATTCGGTTATCGCATGATATCAAGAATTATCAAGGCCTCTGTTTGTGTTATCCGCCTCAGACTTCGGCTTCGGCAGATAACACAAACCTTGGCCTTGATAATTCTTGATATCATGCTCAACCTCATCCAATAATTGAATATTATTTACATATAAAACAAAACTCAATTTCTAAAAAACGGAGTGAGATATGGAAGAGCTTCAAACGCCAATCTTTATAACTTCAAAAGTTCTTTGAAATAAGAGAGTCTCTCCCAACTTATTTTTCGATGCATAAGCCCTTTTATTATATGCATGACAAAATTACTACATTATGATTGATTGAGAGGAGTACAATTATTTTATTAATTGTACTGCAGTACAATTAATAAAACTAAAGAAGGCCCTGGGAACGATGTTGACAATAAAATTCAAAAATGGCGCCCAATTCTGCAATGGAAAGTTTTCACATTTCCAACGACTTGTGGTACACCATGAACTAAAAATTCCATCTAAATATCTTGAAATGAGTACATAGAACACCCAGAGTGAAAATGTTTTTTGTCAAGTAATGAAACAATTAAGATGTTTTTAAAGGCGTGAGTGAGTACGAAGCGTACGTGTCGTAATTTTGTCATGCATATAGTAAATAAGTAATCATATGATTTTGCTCGTACAATTAATAATAATAATAATAATAATAATAATAATAATAATAATAATAATAAGAATGGAAAGTTTTCACATTTCAATAATAAGAATGGAAAGTTTTCACACAGGTGCATGTTACGGAGTTAAGAAATGTGCAGAGATTGTATTCGACCACGGTAAGATGGTGAAAGGTGATGGCATGGAAGTACTGCAAGAAAGGATGAAAACGCTCGACCCGGAAAAAAACGAGCACTACAAATTCCTAGGCATAGAGCAGGCTGAAAAAAACAAGAAAGAGAAAGTTTTGGAAAGAGTTGTACTGGAGATGGAGAAACGAGTGAAAATGTTAACTGAACTAGAACTGTATGACAGGAACATGATAAGAGCAATTAACTGCAGAGTGATACCAGTAGCAGGATACCCCATGAATGTTTGTAAATTCTCCAAAGCAGATTTAAGGGAACTAGATATGACCTTGAAGAAGGAACTGAGGTTGAAGAACATGCTTGGTAGGCAATCCAGTGACGAGAGACTATACATGAAAAGGCAGGTGGGAGGACGAGGATTAAAGAGCCTGAGAGAAGTATATCAGGAAACAAAGGTCAGAATTGCGACTTACATGTCAATGTCAGAGAGTAGATGGATTGCAGTAGTATGGAAGAGAGAGTACGATGATGAGTATTGCTCAGTGAAACGTGAAGCAGAACAGACGTTAGCGGAGTGTGGATTGGAGGTAACCTTTAACGAAAAAGGAGTTACGATGAACGGAGAGAGTATGATTGGCCCCTGGAAAACTGGTTGGAGGAAGCTGAAGGAAGGACTGAAGAAAGGAATGGAAAACAACAAAAAGTCTGAATATATGAAGAAGGAAATGCAAAGCAAGGTCTATAAGGACCAGGAATTGGAATGTAGTGAATGGCTTAAATGTAATCTCGACCCTAAGAAGACTGCAGCGATAGTAAATATGCAAGAACAGATGATCGAGACAAGAAAATGGAAGGGGATGAGAGGACTAAACGTTGAATCGGTATTGTGTAGGTTATGTGGACAGTACGATGAGACTGTCCAACATCTCTTGGCAGGATGCACAGTATTAGCAGGGACAGAGTATGTGAGGAGACATAACAGTGCATTGATGGTGCTAGCGGTGCAATGGGGTAAGCAACATGGGATTATAGAGGAAGGAGCACTGTGGTACCAACAGCGTTGGGTGAAAGGGCATGTTGTAGAGAATGACAAGTTTAAGATGGTGTGGGATTTTGAATATAAACTGAGGAAATATAATAAATCTAGGAGACCAGACCTCACACTGGAGGACAGGGATGGGAAACATATTTGGCTGGTGGACATGGCATGTCCTCAGGAACAAAACATCGAAGCAAAACATCGGGAAAAGTTGAACAAGTACCAGCAGTTAGCGTTTGAAACAAGAGAGAAGCGACTGGGATTCCATGTAGAGATAATACCACTGGTAATAGGATGTCTTGGAGGTGGTATCAAGAAACTACAGCAACAAATCAAGAAGCTGATACCACATGAGAAGGATGCCAGATGGGTCGTGAGAACCATGCAGAAGACAGTGCTCATGGAAAGTGAGACACTACTGCGCAAAGTGCTGAGTAAAGTAGTACAAGAAGATTGATATTTTTGAAGAAACTGTAGTGTTGAATCATATAATCCTAACAAATGTTGGTAGGAGAAGCCAAAGCGCTACTGGCCGTCACTGAGAAAAAAAACGGCTATTCAAAAACATAATAATAATAATTGGTGATTTATATTGCGTATTCTTCATGACGTAATGATCGAATGCGCATTACAGTGTACAACAGAATAGATAAATAGGTATAGCTATATATTTACAATACATGAAATAGTTCTTAAGATGTAGGTGTTGATTTTTATGGATGGAGGAAAACCGGAGAACCCGGCGAAAAACCCTCGAAGCACAGGAGAGACCAACTAAACTCTACTCACATGAGTCGCAAGTTCGAGAACGGGATTATTCCCAGACGGTCACCCATCCAAGTACTAACCCCGTCTAACCGGGCTTAACTATTAGTGAGAGGCAGCGCGCTAACAGCACACGCCACCCATTTACACTACTCGTGATATTTGAAAATTATGCCAATTTTGACAAAATTTTCAAATATCACTTGTAGTGTAAATCCTTAATTGTACTCGCTATCATATGATTACCTATCAGGCTTCGAAATAAGTGCCGGTCACCGGTCACTGACCGGTAAAATTTTACAGTTTGACGGGCAAATACCATCGCTTGGCGGACATGCATGACCGGTGAATTTTGAATCCAAGTGAGAGCGAATGTGTCAAATTGTAATACGATATGCTGGCGTTGTGGCGTTGTGCCTAAAGCGTGAAACAATGTTCATATACAAATATAATTCATAATCTATATTATAATACCTTTATCTGTCTGTGTGTGCGTGTTTGTTTGTCTCACCGTCGTTACCTAAAAACTCGAAAACGGTTACGCCGTTGGCCCGTTGTATATTATTGTTTCTAAACTCACGAGTCACGCGAACGACGAGTGCAAATAAGTATAACTAAAAATGACCGGTAAAAATTCCGCTGTGACCGGCAAATTTATTGAGCCGCCGGTCATAGTGACCGGTATACGTTTCAAATTTATTTCGAAGCCTGTTACCTATACTAATAGTGAAACATCCTACCTGCTATCGTGATATCTGAATTGTAGTGATAAAGAACTTTGACTCCTTTCACAACAGTTGCCCCATCGTAACCGTAGAAGGTACTTGAACGATAGCCAACGACTACAGACAAAAAGATTAGAAAAAGGATTAGTATGACTTGAGGTTTATGCGGTTATTTTAATATCATGGTCAGAGCATTGTAATAGAACTGCAGCCCTTGATGTTGCATTTTCAGCAACTGGTCCCGGTTTGCTCTTAAAATGTTTTTATCCCCGAGCCCGGTGAGGGTACTAATCTCGACGTGCGTGGAGTCCACTTTACACGCGAGATGAAAAGCTGAAAGCAATTCTGAAACCTGTTTATATATATGTTATCAAATCCACAACTTGCGCAGTTCGAATAGCAGGGTATTGGTAACTAACCTGTTAAACTATTTAAATTTACGTCAGCAAATTGTAATTTATAAGTTCGGTTGGATTACGAAATAGTTTTTCAACGATCATGACGAAAGATATCTTGGCCAGAAATAATGTTTTCAGCTAAAATATACATTTATATTACCATGGAAAAATACTAAAGAAAGAAGGCTAACAAGAGATGTGGCAGCGAGAAAAAGACAACAATAAATACTTAAAGCCACTGAAAAAAGCCTAAAAATTAATACGATAAAGGCCGAAAACGATGCCGACCGAAATGTAACTGAAAGAAGAAGGATGTGTCCTGAAACTGTTCAAAGCCGGTAACGCATTTTGCTCTGGTGTATTCTACATAACTCGAGAGGGAACGATGAAATTAAGAAATTTTGAAACAAACCGCTTTTTAGATCATGAAGGGAACTGACTATGATGCCTTGTCATATTTATGTGTCAACAACGAAAAAAACCGCGAGCGAAAAAAACAATCCGAAAAGACTAGACTGAATTGGCACTGTTTGTGGTGACAAAAGCAGAAGAAAGTTTAACGGTAGGAGATTCGTATTTACCAGTTTAGCTGAGTTAAAACGGAAGAAATCTTGAAAATGAAAATTAATATAAATAATATATTGTCTAGAATTGTCTTTGAACGCTAGGACGTTGACATTGTGTCTTTTCTTGGCCACTGTTCATATATTTTTTGAATGAAAATTTGTCGTTTGGTTCATCTCATTGTTGTTGTTTTTTAATATTGACTTTGCATGTTCTTTCGGTGTGTCAATATATGACTACAGATGAACCTTGCTAACTAATTTTCTGGGATGTTTTCTGATCTGTGTGCCATTAATACAACAAAAAAACAGAAGTTGGGGGAGGGGGAGGGGAAGGGGGTAAAAAATGCATATAAAGCGGGCGAAGGGTTGTTGCGTTCATGTATTTCTAGTTATACAATACTGATACAATCTCGATTGTGATTGCCTAAAAACCTAACCATAATTCTTGATGTCTTGCCTATGACGTAATTTTTGCGAGATGGCCAGCGGCTTGAGCAAAACAAACATGGCCGCTGAGATCTTTAAGTGTGACGATCAGAAGTGAATTAATCGGCCGGATTTGGCAAGTTTTATTGACACCAAAACAAAAAAGAAAAACCAAGCGAGCCACACATACAGCTGTTAGAGTTTAAAGCAGTATTTGAAAGAGAAAATTGTATTTGAAAGAGAAAAAAGTTTGCGAACCTCAAACTGAAGACGGTATGATATGATTCACTTTTTTTTCTTACTTTCAACTTTGTATAAAACTCCTTAAAGGCTTCTACATTTATAATTGTATAATAAAACAATTATTGAATTCGGTTGTCGCATGATAGCTTGTGTTATCCTAGCCTTCGGCCTCGGCAGATAACACTTACTCGGCGTTGATAACACAAGTTATTATATATTCAAACTTTATTCTCGTTCGTGATTGGCCAAAACGCCCCCGCTAATTCTCCGTATCTGGAAGCTGACGCGTTATTTCAGCTGCTGACGTGATCAGCGTGCAATAATACCTTGTTTTGGATCGAACTTCGATCCAAAACAAGGTATTATTGCACGCTGTCGAACCCAAGCCCCCAGCGCGGTCGGCAGCTTGCTAAAAATCCCGCCAAAACTACATATTTTTGAAGAGTAAACAAAATGGCTTTTAACCGGTTTCCATCGTTAAACGAAGAAGAAATTTCGACGTTGCTCTCAGAGAAAGATAGTAAAAGCACGAAGAGTATAGTTTTTGAATATGTAATAAAACAATTATTGGATTCGGTTTTCGCATGATATCGAGAATTATCAAGGCCTCTGTTTGTGTTATCCACCTCAGCCTTCGGCTTCGGTGGATAACACAAACCTCGTCCTTGATAATTCTCGATATCATGCTCAACCTCATCCAATAATTGTATAATATTCCTACACTCGAAATTCTCTTTCACCAAAACTGTCTAGAACATGCAGTTTAGTCGAGTGTAATGAGATTTATCTTTATCTTCTTTGGTTAGTTTAGACAATATAGCCTATAAGGCGGGGCCATAATATCTAAGAGAATGTTTACCGTATTTTACTGTACAGTATCGCGGTATGTTAAAGGTAGTATGCTAAATATATTCTTCAAGTGGGACTTACCTGCTTCTACGTCGTGGTGGTTATGAATAATTTCAACGTTTTTGGCGCCATGTGGTATGGCGAGTACGATATTCTTCCAGTACGAGCTTGATGGATAGTCTTTGTAGTCCCCTGTAATGACCGTTCCTAAACATAATTGAATATATAGCTTATATTACGTCATAATGCGTGCATACGATTTTTATTTGTGAATTGTGTTGTATTATAAAACAAACGAGCGAAGTATTTAATATACCTATGAAACGAAAATTGAGTCTGTCTTATTTGAAAGAACAGTTTTTCGCTTCCTTGCTTCGTTGTTGAGATATTCCAGTTTGCTTAATATACTTCTAAAACTCATTAAGAATTCATGAGGAAAATTCAAAAGAAATTAATGTTTAATCAATGTCTGTTTACCCCGGTACAGAACTGATATCAGTGTCTGTAAATGTGATACAGAACTGTTTAATAAATCATCAGTTCTGTATCACATTTACAGACACTCATCATATCAGTTCTGTGGCAAGTATACAGACACTTCGCATTCAACTATCTTGAGTGAGGTACGCTGGTAGCGTCCTCATACAAGATGAAGATGCAAACATTTGTTGCCCAACAACATTAGTATGGCCATTTATACCACGTCACGTAGAATAGAAAATGTGGGACTAATATTAAATTAAAGTGCATGTTCGTATCACTAATTTAATATTCGTAGCCTATTAAACCTTACCTCGAAGGTTTATCAGCTGTTAACATGATTTATTTTTGTTTAGTTACCTTAATAGGCGTTTTAGAAGTCATTTACAGAATTCGTGTCCGTCCTGTATCGGGATACAGGTACTCGGCTTCGCCTCGTGTCTGTATACCCCGATACAGAACGGTCACTCATTCTGTAAATAGTACAAATTAAATGTTTTGACGTCACGTGCGCATAATAGTTATCGGATAAGGTTATAATTTATCTTTGCTATCCCCTGTTGGTCAAGAATTACTGAAGATCAAATTGTGCAAATTTTCTTAAATTTGGTTCACCTTCATTATCAATGGAATCAAATAATGAAATTTTTCTCATGTTCAGTTATACTTATATATCATTGAATCGAATCGTTTTTGTTCTTGTGGGAGAAACACACTCACATGCTACCTTCGCCAAACATGTAGAATATTGAAGTGATTATATTTTTTAAACATTTTTTTAATTTGATAATTAAAATTAAAGTTTGCCCCAAGAGCGCGCGCTCATCTGGGGGACTTACTACACTGCAAAATTTGTTTCACGGCTATATGCGAGTGTATAAAAAAAGTAAGGAAGAAGGAAAGAAAAATAAGAAAATACCGACGGGTGTCAAGAGTCATAACGGGAGAAACACACTCACATGCTACCTTCGAATTCATTTGGTTTGATAAGAGCAACGATATGTAACTTTCTCCGATAACTCATTATGCACATGTGACGTCAAGATGTTCAATTTGCATATCAAACAAACTGAAATATCTCAAGAACGAAGCAAGGAAACGGAAAACTGCAAAATATGTTACTTTGTCATTTTAAGTGTTCTTTCAAATAGGTCAGACTTAATTTTTTCGTCAACTTTAAGATTTGCATGGAGACTGATAAGTTCCAGCGTTTGCGCAGTTTTAGCCTTTTAACACACACGATAGAAATATTACCTGGTGTATATTTCATGGGGACACATGTATGATCAACGCAAGCGCCAGTGCTTCTGTCACATAGTGTCCCAGTCTCCACCGCTCCGCGGGCCATGTAATAACCTGTCTGTTGGTCTCTGCAGTACAAGTAACATTCATCTACAAAAAATTTGGATGTTTCCAGATTTAGTAAATGGAGATTGGAGGGGGAGTTGGGGGACGAAATTGGAGATGTGGAGATGGAGTTAGAGATGAAGATGGAGGAGGAGGAGGTGATGGAGGTGGAGGAGATGGGGATGGAGATGGAGTTAGAAATGAAGATGGAGTTAGGGATGAAGATGGAGTTAGGGATGGAGATGGAGTTAGGGATGGAGATGAAGGTGGAGATGGAGATGGAGATGAAGATGGAGATGGAGAGGAAGATGAAGGTGAAGTTAGAGATGAAGGTGAAGTTAGAGATGAAGATGAACATGGAGATGAAGTTAGAGATGAAGATGAAGTTAGAGAGGAAGATGAACATGGAGATGAAGTTAGAGATGGAGATGGACTTAGGGATGAAGATGGAGATGAAGATGGAGTTAGGAATGAAGATGGAGATGAAGATTGAGATGAAGATGGAGATGGAGCTTGTAGATGTATGGAGGTGTCGATGTACGTATAGATATTTTGTCTAGTTCTACTTAGGTTTATTGTTTTCTTACCGATACCGCCAAAGTTATGGCCTTCTGGTTCGTATCCTCTGTTATCACATTGCTCGTTCCGTTGTTGCAGTGACGGTACACAAGGCTGTACACAATAAACAACAAAAGTCAAGTAGTTAAAAACTTATCACAAATCGGTTTTTCTTAATGTGTTGTTGATGAATGACTGATAATGCTTTGCTCTTTATGCTCTATGTCTAAGGAGTGTCTTTTGCAGTTGAAATACTTAGTATTACTGTAGTATGACAAAACTTAGGAAACAACACAGGTTGAGGTAACCAACCTCTGAGGAGTGTTCAATCTAGTTGAAAGACTGAGTGTTACTGTAGTGTGAGAAGACTGAGTGTTACTGTAGTGTGAGAAGACTGAGTGTTACTGTAGTGTGAGAAGACTGAGTGTTACTGTAGTGTAAGAAGACTGAGTGTTACTGTAGTGTGAGAAGACTGAGTGTTACTGTAGTGTGAGAAGACTGAGTGTTACTGTAGTGTGAGAAGACTGAGTGTTACTGTAGTGTAAGAAGACTGAGTGTTACTGTAGTGTGAGAAGACTGAGTGTTACTGTAGTGTGAGAAGACTGAGTGTTACTGTAGTGTGAGAAGACTGAGTGTTACTGTAGTGTGAGAAGACTGGGTGTTACTGCTGTGTGAGAAGACTGAGTGTTACTGTAGTGTGAGAAGACTGAGTGTTACTGTAGTGTGAGGAGACTGAGTGTTACTGTAGTGTGAGAAGACTGAGTGTTACTGTTGTGTGAGAAGACTGAGTGTTACTGTTGTGCGAGAAGACTGAGTGTTATTGTAGTGTGAGAAGACCGAGTGTTACTTTAGTGTGAGAAGACTGAGTGTTACTGTAGTGTGAGAAGACTGAGTGTTACTGTAGTGTGAGAAGACCGAGTGTTACTGTAGTGTGAGAAGACTGAGTGTTACTTTAGTGTGAGAAAACTGAGTGTTACTGAAGTGTGAGAAGACTGAGTGTTACTGTAGTGTGAGAAGACCGAGTGTTACTGTAGTGTGAGAAGACTAAGTGTTACTGTAGTGTGAGAAGACTGAGTGTTACTTTAGTGTGAGAAGACTGAGTGTTACTGTAGTGTGAGAAGACTTAGGAAACAACACAAGTTGAGGTAACCAACCTCTGAGGAGTGTTCAAACTAGTTGAAAGACTGAATGTTACTGTAGTGTAAAAAGACTGAGTGTTACTTTAGTGTGAGAAGACTGAGTGTTACTGTAGTGTGAGAAGACTGAATGTTACTGTAGGGTGAGAAGACTTAGGAAGCAACACAAGTTAGTTGAAAGACTGTGTGTTACTGTAGTGTGAGAAGACTACCTCTGAGGAGCGTTCTGGGGAGTCTGCATGCTAGTGTGATGTATAGTAGTGTAGTAACCTTTCTCTGACGAGTGCCTTATGTAGACAAGCTAGTGTCACTCTAGAATCAAACGACTTTGGAGTCTACCAAGGTTGTGCTGTTGAGATAACCAACCAATCAAAGTGTCCAATCTCAAAGTGCTCAGTCAAGGTGAAAGTTGTTATAGTGTAATTTTAAGTTGAAATAATGAGTGTCGTATGCTGGCAATGCAGTGTCATTGTAGAATGAGGCCATTCTGGGGTCTTTCCTGGTTGTGGCAACTAATCTCTGAGGAGTGTTCCAATCGATTAAACATAGTTAGATATAAAATATTTTACCTCTGGATTGCACCATTCTCTCACCAGCTCTCTGCTTTTCCCTACACACGTTCCAGTTACGAGTGAAGGATTAACGCAAGTTCTAACTCTGTAACTGAGTCCACCACCACACGTCTTAGAGCATGGGCCTGGTTGAGACCAATCGGAGTAGCCGCCATACGGCTCTGTTCATAAGTTTAAGTAGATTTTGATTAGTAAGCAGTTTGGCTTAGTTTTGTTGTTATTGCGGTGCCATCACGAGTCAGTAGAACTTTATGTTTTGCTGTGAGTTCTTTCGTTTGTTCGTTCGTTAGTTCATTAGGTTGTGTATCGTTTGTTTGTTGTTTTTGTTTGTTTGTTTGTTTGTTTGTTTGTTTGTTTGTTTGTTTGTTTGTTTGTTTGTTTGTTTGTTTGTTTGTTTGTTTGTTTGTTTGTTTGTTTGTTTGTTTGTTTGTTTGTTTGTTTGTTTGTTTGTTTGTTTGTTTGTTTGTTTGTTTGTTTGTTTGTTTGTTTGTTTGTTTGTTTGTTTGTTTGTTTGTTTGTTTGTTTGTTTGTTTGTTTGTTTGTTTATTTATTTTGTTTATTTACAAACAAACAAACAAACAAACAAACAAACAAACAAACAAACAAACAAACAAACAAACAAACAAACAAACAAACAAACAAACAAACAAACAAACAAACAAACAAACAAACAAACAAACAAACAAACAAACAAACAAACAAACAAACAAACAAACAAACAAACAAACAAACAAACAAACAAACAAACAAACAAACAAACAAACAAACAAACAAACAAACAAACAAACAAACAAACAAACAAACAAACAAACAAACAAACAAACAAACAAACAAACAAACAAACAAACAAACAAACAAACAAACAAACAAACAAACAAACAAACAAACAAACAAACAAACAAACAAACAAACAAACAAACAAACAAACAAACAAACAAACAAACAAACAAACAAACAAACAAACAAACAAACAAACAAACAAACAAACAAACAAACAAACAAACAAACAAACAAACAAACAAACAAACAAACAAACAAACAAACAAACAAACCCAAACAAACAAACAAACAAACAAAAAACCCAAACAAAAAAAACAAACAAACAAACAACAGAGGTGAAAACATAATCTCTTGGTGGAACTAATAACGTTAACTAAGTTAAGTAATATGAGATTAATAGTATGACACACCTGTTGTTGGCATAAGGGTTGTTGGTTTAGTTACTGGTTGCGTGGTTGTAGGTTTGGGTGGTGGCGTCGTGGACGGTATGACGGTGGTTGCTGGTAGGGTCGTCGGGGTAGTTGGTGGAGCGGTGGTAGTAGTGGGAGGGGAGGTGGTAGCCGGGGCGGCGGTGGTAGCTGGGGCGGCGGTGGTAACTGGGGCGGCGGTGGTGACTGGGGCGGCGGTGGTGACTGGGGCGGCGGTGGTGACTGGGGCGGCGGTGGTGACTGGGGCGGCGGTGGTGACTGGGGCGGCGGTGGTAACTGGGGCGGCGGTGGTAACTGGGGCGGCAGTGGTAGCTGGGGCGGCGGTGGTAGCTGGGGCGGAGGTAGTGGTGGGGGCATTTGTCGGCTTGGTGACCGGTGCTGGGGTTGTCGTGGGCTCATCTCCAAGTAGAATGCAAATTCCACGTACGCATGCTCCGTTCTTGTTCTGGCAATGCGTGCCATCTTCGACATAACCTCTTGGGAGGTAAAAGTTAGATTTGTTTGGATCTGGATCCTTACAGTACAAAACACATTCGTCTAAAAAGACACAAGCCCGCTCAAGAAGGGGAACTCCGCTCAAAAAATAAGCTACTTTTAAAGAGAAGAAATTTCGAGTGCATATGACACGAAATTAATTTCTTATTTGAAAGAACACGTAAGGTGGCTCCATACAGTTTCTTGAAAAATGGAAAATACAAGTTTGAGAGTCCAAAACACGTGATTAAACAATTCGAAAAAGAATAAAACTAAATGTTATGCATAGTTAAACAGTCTGACAATCAAAAACTGTTACCAAATAAATAGTAACAGTTGTTGCTATGGCAAGAATGACGTTTCAAAATGGCTGCCAATTACCATTCAAACTAATTTAATTCGAGAAAAACTTTGGTGTCCCCCAATTGTTTTTTCATTAACTTTCCTGGAAGTATGTGTAATCAATTGGCCGATTTTAAAAAAATTCTGTACAACCGAATTTTTTAAAAATTAACAAACATGATTTTTCAAGGAAAAAAATTATTCGTTGATTATTAAAATTCAATGGATTGGTCGTGTGATCGATTGGCTTTGAGATATCCTGGCGACAAACAAACAGACAGACAGACAGACAGACAGACAGACAGACAGGACGGACGGACGGACGGACGGACGGACGGACGGACGGACGGACGGACGGACGGACGGACAGACAGACAGACAGACAGACAGACAGGGGTAAAAACAACCTCCTGGTGGAGGTAACAAACAGAAATATCTCAAAAACGAAGCAAGGAAACCCAAAACTGCAAAAGATGTTACTTTGAGAGTTCTTTCAAATTTTTAGGTCAACTGCACTTCAGAAATATGTTTCTAGTTTTCGATATAATATATGATGTACTCGAGGAATAGTGTAGTCATAGACCCATTCGAAAATAGTCGCGCCGAATTAGAATTATTTTATTTGTTTATAAATTAGCTCTTATGACCTCATTTTAAAGTAAAAATGCCTTTCAATTTCCCACATGACAACGAGTTCATAAGGGCTAATTTATATTTATATAAAAGAATTTGAATTCGTCGGCCATTTCTGAATAAGGTCTATTCTCGTATTTTAATATTGCGTAGGTGGCCATATTGGAGTTTGCTCGACGATGCAAATTTAATGTACAGCGGCTGTTTTCTTTTCAATTTTGACGTCATTGAGTGCTTATCCTTTAGCACCATTGAACTCTAAATAAACTGGAACGATAACTCGCTTGCACGTTTTGAAGCCAACATGGGGGCCGCTATGCACGTCAACCCCAGGCCCTTTTACTGTATAACCGAGAGAAAATGAAGCTGAATTTGGTGAACTGAGTTGCAAAACCAGCTTGAAATCAAAGCAAAACTAAACTTGTTAACCACTTTTACGCTTAAATCAAATTCCAATATACCGTAGAGTAGGTGAACACTGACATGACGAGTAAAAACAAGGAAAACAATATAAAAATATAAGCTCTCAAATGAAAGTCAACAATACGCAACCAAAATTGCCATTGGTTTGGACAAATATAAAGAAAATACATATGAAACCCAGGTTTAAAATGAAGAGGTTGTTTATGAAAACAGTTGGGTTTTAAATTTCTCAATATTCAGTAGGAAAAAACCCAAACAAAATGCACTTTACCGTGTGTTATTTACAGCTCTGGAATTACTCTTCGTATCGAAAAATGTCAGATTTAGCATTTCCACAACTGAAACTTGAGTTAAAGCTATAATTTAGCATTATCGTATTACTAATTCTCAGCAAGACAACCTTCAAACGTTTGACAAAGAAAAATAAGAGAAACCTGCATTTTCCGTACGAGTTTCGAACTCGAATTTTGCTTTTGTTCGGCAGATATTTTGTCATTCAATCCATTTTCGTGTGTAGAAATTGTTCAGGTACAAGGCCGATAAGCCCAATACATACTATCTTCCTCGTTATCATCTATAAAAAACTTTAGAGCTAAAAAATGGTTGTTTTTTGCAGTGAGTTTTTTGCTGTTGACGTCGGACGTGCAATGGCGACCCCCAGCGGCCGGAAGTTTGACTTCACCCAATCATAGATTGGAGTTAACGTTCCAGTTTATTTAGAGTTCAATTTTTGGCACTAACTAACACTCAATGACGTCAATATTGGAAATTAATTTTCGCTGTACTAAAGGTTTGAGCCGCCGAGCAAACCCTAAAATGACGGCAAACAAGAAACATAAAGAGCTGATATCGCAAAACTATTAATCTTCCTAAAAATTATCCTTAAATGTCTTTTGTTTAAAAGAAACTTATTTTTGGACTGGGGTTCCTTTTCATAAAGTGAACATTTTAAAAAAGCTACTTCGTTGGCTGTGTCGCGCTATCTTATGCCAAAGTTGTCCTATTTTCGAGTTCTTAGCTAACATTGACTTAATTATGAAATATGATATACCTAACAACTACGGAGGAGTTCTGAACATTTAAGAGCAAGTTCTATCACAGATTGAGCTAAACTTGATTCCTGTTTTGCCCAACAGAAATCAAGATGTCGATTTACAATCCCTCTCAATCTCGCTTAATCTTGTCCATCTGCACTTTTGTGCAAGTTTCTGGCAA
>OZ036006.1:1621268-1677254 GCA_964035015.1 Corallium rubrum
TAGCACATCTTTCCAACTTTTTTCTATCTTTATTCGTTTTCAAGATATTCCAATTTGTTTGATATGTAAATTAGATGGTCTCTGACGTCAGGAGCAGGGTACAAAGGGTGTTCAACGAAATTACTTGAAACTGTGCACATAAAAAACGCCTTGTGACACTAAACATTTTATGTTGAGCAATCATAGAGCTGTAAGTGATTTTGTAATGTATGAAAATGTTGTACCGTCCTCCTGACGTGAGAGATCATCTAATTTACTTATCAAACAAACTGAAATATTCTAAAAAGGAAGAAAGATACAAAAAAAGTTGCAAAATATCTTCTATTACAATTTTACGAGTTCTTTCAATCTTTCAAATTAGACAAATTTAAGGTGGCTCCCTACGGTAATTTCAATAGGGGACTGGTGACTAGAAATAGTATCGCTACGCATGCGTAAACAGCGATCTTGTCGTTTCGAAATTCTATATCGCGTCGACATGGATGTTAGACTTGTAGACGTTTTCTTCGGTGAATTTTGGTAAAATTTTGTAAATAAGTAGTTTATAAAAAGTTCTAAAGTATATATAATTTTAAAAAAATTTCATAAGACGGAACTCTTTTAAATCGATAATTTTTATAGCGAAAAATCTGTCCCTACAACGTACCTTCATTTTTTGCATGGATAATCTCTACAAGAATAACTATCATCTCAGCAATTTTTAAGAAAATTCACCGAAGCAAACGGAAGACATGCCGCTTCAATTATGCAATATTTGAAAATATACCAAAATTCCAACGTCATTATTACTATGATAACAGCAAATAATTGAAAGTTTTAATAAATATTTTATATCTGCAATAGTTCTGCTATAGTAAGGTCTACTTAGTATTTAGCGTATGAAATAGCGGGCATTTATTGAAACTATAGGGTGCCACCTTAATTCTTATTGCCAATCTCCTTTAAAGTTTCATTTGTTGTTGCTGTACAAGCTGTCGTAAGTAGTTAAACTCAGAAAACTCTGAGCTCCAGACTGGACTTGAACCCACAACCTTGAAGTACAATGGTTAGAGCGTCTGGCTAGTGGCGTAGCTAGGACTGTGAAAGGGGGGGAGCCGAAATCAAAATTAATTTTTGGGGGACCGTGGGCATGCTCCCCAGAGAAATTTTGAAACTCGAGAGTCGCTGAAATGCCATTTCCTAGCTTCTGGAGGAAGATTTTAGTACATTTTACAGACTCTATAAAGGTTAAAAAATGTCATATAAAATACTCAAAACAGCAAACGTCACATAGATACTCAAAATGCATACACTCAGTAGATTGAATACACTGTTTAACAGTTTATTTCCTGACACAATGGCATATTGCATCAGTTTTGTAGTTACATGTCTGTTGTTTTATATCAAAAGGGGGGGAGCCGCGGCTCCCACAGCTCCCCCCTAACTACGCCACTGCGTCTGGCCAGTCTTTGGAAGGTTGTCGGTATGAGTCTTGTCTGGAGCTCAGAGCAGTGGCAGATTATCCAGTAGGCTGAGTAGGCTGAAGCCTACAGGCCCAGGCTTGCAAGAGGCCCGCAATTTCCAGAGAATACATTTTTTTATTAGCATTATTATTTTTAATTTCAATAAAGCAACATGAGATGGTAGTATATATAGACCTGATCGTTTGTTCAGTTATACTCCAACTGAAGCTTTTAAAAACTAGATATAAATGCTTACAAATAGTTAGCTCAGACCTCATTTGTCATTCATAGAAAATTGTGATTATGGGAAGACCACGACCTCAGAATGCAGGAAATGGGATTTCCGAGACTCTAAATTTCCAAATTTTTTTGGGGGGACATACCCCAGCACCCCCTTAGAGGGTTCTCGCGTCTTCTGTACTTGAATATTGTTACCGAGTTCGCCAATGACGGAGTGACCGGGGTGCCCAAATTATCTCTGGATACGGCACTGATATCGATATCAGTTTTTTCATAGATCAATGCACTGCATGAGGCCCGTGAATTTTATTTAGCCTACACGACCGGAAGCTGGTAATCCGCCACTGGCTCAGAGTTTTTTCTGAATTTATTAAAACTACAGCTTGTACAGCAAAAACAACTGAAACTTAAACTGAAACTGAAATTTCTCAACAACGAAACAAGGAAGAGAAAAATTTCAAAATATGTTACTCTGTCATTTTAAGTGGTTTCTTTTTTTCAAATAAGACAGACTTCATTTTCGTTGCATAAGGCCTGTGCTAAACGTCGCACAATAGACGAATTTATTTCAGACTAATTTAATTTGAATTAACTTCGTTGGTAATGCGACGTAAATGCGACTTCGAGTTATAAACGTCGAATTTCAGTCGAATTTAATTGTTTTTACTTGGACTCGTGTCGTGGAGTCTGAAAACAACTTTAATTCGACACGACGATAATTCGTCGTGCCCGTTCTCCACTAGGCGAATTTGTTCGCGCGAATCGAATCGAAGTACCCGTTCATGCAATGTAATTGGTTGGTGCTGTTAGTTTTCGCGCAAATCATTACCAGAAATTTGGGACAAGATGGTGGCGCGCGTGCGTATTAAGACCACAATAATGGAGATTCTCAACAGTAAATAATAAGGAGAGCACATAATAATTCATATTTTGCTTAAACGGTGACATATTTCTTCTTTGCCCGACTCCATTTGACTTCAGCAAGGAACAGTTATAACTAAAAAACGTTTGCTTACTTCGACGACAAAGTACTTCCCTAGCTCGTCTTATTTTTGCACTGAAAGCGCCACTATCCATAGTGTTAGCCATAGTAATCTTTGCAAACAGGTTCTAGAAATTGGCCAAATTGACCAACAACGTTACGGGTGATGCGAAGTGCCCGACTCGCGTTGCATTCGGCATGAGTCAGTCTACTTCGAGAGCACATAAAGGTCCTCATTTGTCTCTAGCATAGTACTTCCAAAAGCATTTGAACTTGCTTGATTTCACAGTCCTTTTCGTGCACGATTTAGGCGAATTCTAAAGATCTCAATGACCCCAATAATGAGAAACACTAGAATACAGTAGAATCACACTCGTTAGAAATTCTAGAATACATAATTATATTATTAGGCGAATATAGCCGCTGACCGAGAGCAGCGGCACAAATGACCCAAATTTCTGGTAATGTTTTCTTACTTGCCAATCATATTGCTGGAGAATTCGCTTCGCGCGAACAAATTCGATCACCTAGTGGAGAACGGATCGTCGCATTATCCGTCTAACTCGGACGAATTTAATTGTTGAGACGAATTTAATTCGTGCGTCGAATTTAATCGATTTACACGGCGCAGTTTCGTCTAATAAAATTCAAACAAATTCGTCTGAATTAAATTCGTCTATTGTGCAACGTTTGGCGTAGGCCTCACATTTCAAAATGAAACATCTAATATATTCGCTAATTACAGTATCATGTGCAAAATTAAAGTTATCATTAATTACCATAGCAATTATCTTGAAATGTGTCTAATAGATAGGCTGCTCTGGGAACATTTACTGAATATTGCCCAATGTAGTTCCCAGGAGATAGATAACGTGCCACAACGTAAACTTTTGTGCGATTGACGTTGCGAGCATAACCAATGCCGAGTTTAAGCGATTTGTACCAGACAATCTGAAAGTTGAGGAATTAGTCAAGAATTAAACGACAAATTTTTGACGGAGTCAATCGATGATTGAGTGGTGATGGTGGTGGTGGTGATGGTGATAATAGTGATGATGGTGAGGTGATGATAGTGAAGGTGATGGTGGTGGTGATGACGGTGATGATGGTAGTATTTATAGTGATGGTGATATCTTGATGATGATGGTAATGTTGAGAATGGTGTTGATGGTGATCAATGACAGTGCAAGTGACATTGTCATTGACATTGAGGGTGACAGTAACAATGACCATCATAATCACAATCACAATCACAATCACAATCATAATCACAATCACAATCACAATCACAATCGCAATCACAATCACAATCACAATCACAATCACAATCACAATCACAATCACAATCACAATCACAGTGACAATGATAATAATACAAGAAGACGCGCACGAGCAACTTTAGTTAAACTTTTAATTTTAAAATAGAATGTAGAAACTGTACATGAAATAAGGTTGCGAGCTTTCGGTGGTATCAGTGTCAATGTCAGTAAGAGC
Source organism: Corallium rubrum (assembly GCA_964035015.1). NCBI lineage: Eukaryota > Metazoa > Cnidaria > Anthozoa > Scleralcyonacea > Coralliidae > Corallium > Corallium rubrum. The sequence continues at coordinate 1,625,427 of OZ036006.1, forward strand.
AACGTTTGGTCTTCAAGCACAAATACTCAGGAAAATTTTTCTGAGCTACAGACAAGGATTGAAAATGCAACCTTCTGATGACATGTTAGACCTCTAATCATTGACTTACTAAGGCTCCCATGGAGAGCTAAGGTTGAAAATTTATAGACTTATAGTCGATGTAGTTGAAGTGACGGTGTGATCAGGTATACCTTGCACAAACAAAAAAGCATATCTAACCGGGTTTAACGCCTAGCCTGGAAGCTAACTCGACCAACTGGCACTGAATTATTCCATGTCTCTCACAAGGTTATATATATATATCTATATATATATATATATATATATATATATATATATATATGTAATGTCTACAACATGAGCGGCCGTGTTGTATCGAATATACAATCACGAGCCGAAGGCGAGTGATTATATATGCGATACAACACGGACGCGAATGTTGTAAACAGCTTAAAACACGCCGATCTTTGATGTTAATATGAGTAATATTTGTTCAGATTAATTCAGAAAAAGCTCAATTTCAATGTTTTAGAGCGGAGATAGTGACCTGATATACAACCACTAGTGGTTGTATATGTGATACAACCACGTGTGGTTTGTATCAGATATACAACCTCCTTCACGGTCATGATTTCTTTTGTGTTTTCTTCATGAATTATTAATGAGTGTTTTAAATATATATATATATATATATATATATATATATATATATATATATATATATATATATATATATATATATATATATATATATATATATATATATATATTTATTATTGGTGAAGATAGCTGTCGCTATTCCGAGTTTCACGCTATTGCGATCATTAGTTTCACGCTATTGCGATCATCGCAATAGCGTGAAACTCGGAGTAACGACAGCTATCTTCACCAATAATAAATATATATTCGCTCTACCTACCATGGTATTGAGCGCTTTCTATCCATTTGCCAATCCTGTGACTCATTTGTTACTGTTTATTCTTTGTATATATATATATATATATATATATATATATATATATATATATATATATATATATATATATATTTGTGAAATCATTAATAATTCATGAGTTTTGCAGCCAATCCAATTTCAGAAATTACGTCACATGTATACCCCTGTAAACCCCATACAAACCACTTGTGCTTGTAACTAATTAGCATCTCAATATGATTATCCCAAAGGGATTTTTACTATTTATTCATTTCACAAGTTGTTTATTCGGCTCGTGATTGTATAATTCAATACAACACGGCCGCTCGTGTTGTAAACATTATATATATATATATATATATATATATATATATATATATATATTGTGTTCGCTGGATTTAAGCTTTTTAAAGGTTGAGCTTTCAACTCGGTCCTTCGAGTCTTCGTCAGAAATAAGGTTGTTGGAGTTTGGGTTCTTCGTTTATATTATTTGAATTTTGTTGTAATATGCGGTCCGAGCGTCTGATTGGTTTGTTATTTTTGTTAAATTTTTGATTGGTTGGTGTTCCCAGTGGTTGGTTCTGATTGGTTATTACACATACATACATACATACATACATACACACATACATACTAGTATAGTTACAGCTCCAAACTTTCAACTTTCCTTTGTACTTTATCTAAGAGCTCATGTACGACTCGAGCTCATGGTATAATTAATTGTTAAGTATATAGATGCTGTTATAAACATAGTGACGTACCTGTGTAAAATGGCCGACCATTTTTCCTTCGCGACCAGGCCTGGTTGTAGCTTTTCCATTTGGGAATGAACAGTAGTTGTAGTCAAAGACTTCTTCATACCTTTGTCAGAACAAAACAAGAGTAACTTCTTGAATATTTGCATGGTGACAAATTGTATTAGAACATAGACTCCATACAACAACGTTTCTTATTATTTACATCTTTGGCTGCTCAAACTGACGTCTTATTGTTGAACTCCTTTATATACTACCGAGGGCTTTCTACTTGACAGGTAATCATCTGGCTTTAGACAGAGTAAAATAGTAAAGTATATACATTTTAAGACCAAACCGGGACCAGTTGCGAAAAATGCAACTACACAGGCCTTCCGGCAAGAATTGAACCCACGACCTTGCGATTCTAGTGCAATGCTCTGACCACTGACCCACGGAGGGCGTTGCCGAGAGCGTGATCGCGAGTTCTGTATATATAATAAGGTGGTAATGCCAGGAGAGAATTGGGTATATTATAAGTATATTGGGCATTTCACTCGATTACATAGCATGTTCTAAGGATTTTGGGTGAAGGAAAATTCGAGTGTAGAATATATACATATATACACGCCCTCCGTGGCTCAGTGGTCATAGCATTGCACTAGAATCGCAAGGTCGTGGGTTCAGTTCCTGCCGGAAGGCCTGTGTAGTTGCATTTTTCACAACTGGTCCCGGTTTGGTCTTAAAATGTATATATTCTGCACTCGAATTTTCCTTCACCCAAAATCCTTAGAACATGCTATGTAATCGAGTGAAATGCCCAATATTACTTGTAAAATAGTACAGCCTGCTTCGTTTGAAAACGAACGATAGGCAAAGAGTTAAGGTGAGGCAATACGGGCAACATTTTTTTTCAACTTACAACGCAACTTTGTTGCTTTGCAAGATCAAAAGCGGCGTTGTTGCACGTATTACACACGTAAAAATCTCACAGCTTGTCAACAGGATGTGTTCGCAACAGGCTTGTAGCAAGGCTGTTAACAGGTTGTAACAATGCTGTTCATTCAAAAAGCTGCTACAACCTCGTTAGCATCAACCTGTTAACAACTTGTTGAGCGCAGAGTGGTAACAGGTTGTTGGAACAACTTGTCATCAGTCTGTTGGAGTCATCAACCTTGTTGCAAGTTGTCAACAACCTGTTACAGACATTATAACCGACTGGGACAGCCAGTGCGAACACATGACGGTGACAGCCTGTTGAACAGCCTTGTAACAACTTGCTTGCAGGTCTGTAACAGCTTGTGCGTTTTTACGTGTGTACCACCCACCTTAAACATTACCACGCAACAATGATTTTGTTGCATGCAAGTTGAAAAAAAATAGACTCCAGTTCTACTTGCTGCAACATACTGGTTCAACTTGCAACAATATCATTGTTGCGTGACAATGTTTAAGGTGGGTGGTAATACGTGCAACATCGCTATTCAACTTGCAACGCAACAATGTTGCTCGTATTACTTCACCTTTAAGGAGATAGCTTTTAAAGATTCCTCTAATTCCTTCACTTCCGAGGTCTCTCCACTTGGCAAGTAAAATCGTCTGGCGTTAGACAGAGTAAAGTACTAAAGTCTGCTTCGTTCAAAAACAAACGATACGGATGGCGAAGTGTTTATTCGCGAATGATCCTCTAATGAGCTTTTCTACATGCGTGTTTGCTTTTGGAAACATAGTCAATCGAGATATATGGTCTGGAAACTCGGCAAGCTTCAAAGCGCCCATAATGAGCTGTGATTTTATGTTGAACAGTACCTTACACCATGCACATCCTTTGTTTTAGGTTTATTAATATTCAAATAGCACGGTTGAGTGATTGAACTGAAACGTTGCTATTGGACAATTCGTTCATTATACTAAAATACAATGTGTTCAGTGACCGTGTACCGTGCACAAAAATGCATAAAGGCTAACAAAAAGATAGACCAAAGACTTTAGCTGAGTTTCCAGACCATATCTCGATTGACTATGTTGGAAAGAAAGAGGAACGACTTTCTCAAGTGGCGGAACTACTCATGCAGCTCTTATATATACAGAAGGCTTTAGAAAACAATTTGAAATCAAGAGAGGATTTAATACAATGATAATAATATGAAAAATCTGTCTCAACCGGGAATCGGACCCAAGAATTCCGAATCAATTACGTATCGGCGCTCTGACCACTGAGTTATAGTATACACAGTTAAGACCATAGTATGGACTGGCTATTGTGCCATTTAACCACAGGACAATTGCTGACTATTGTAGAACAATGGATGCCCATTGTTCCAAGCTAAAATGGCACAATGGCGTGCAGTCCAAGCCTGGTCAAGACAGTCAGAGTTTTTTGTATTTAAACATCGCTGTTCTTCTCAAGTCTCTACAGAAAGACATATCATCTTCACAAGGTAGAGTAGAGCGCCTTGAACGATTTTCTCAACTAGCGGAGCTACTGACAGATTATCTGCTGTACTGTATATAGAGTGTATAGCAATGCATAGTCATAAACTCACCATCGTACAGTTGCGTTTGTTTCGGCATTGGTATGTCCGTCACCTTCAGCGTAAGCTAAATTTTCACCTGCATTACTTGGATTACATGCTGCTCCGATTGGGCAATGTCGAAACATGTCCTTTGCCGCTAATTCCTCGGCATACCTTTGAGCCTCGGCGTTTAACCTTGACATGAATTAGAATAGACAATATGTAATTAACATGTAATAACTTTGAACCCAGGCTCTTCCCGCACAAAATGGACAAAGATGGGGACTAAGTTTGTAGTAGTGGAGGACAGTTTGTTCAAATTTGAAGCTAATTATTCTTTAATGTTATGAAGTAAAATACCCGTAATAAAATGAAAATTAGAAAACTCTTAATGATTTGGGTAAACTTTTTCAAGTATTGGTGAAGAAACGCGGAGTATTTTTAAACAAACAAGTAGAGTAGAAAGGGCACTGTAATGTCGTATAAGTAGAGTTGAATTGAACATTTTTTCTTGTATATTATTAACTACTTAATAATAGAGAGTGAGGTCTTTATGGTAAAATATCAAACCGAGGTCTTGCTGTATTGGCCGAGCGATAGCGAGGTTAATACCTCCAGAAAGATAATGGTTCGTCCCTAAAGACCGAACGGTCGAGGTTACTAAGTAGTTTATTATATGGCACTTTTTATTTCAAGATCAATCTTGCATTTCTTGGTCTTCGCTTCCTTTAACTTCGTCAAAACACCGAAATAGCGTTATTTTCTGCTGTTTCTTTCTCGTCTGGATGCTGAATTTACTTTCATAATGTTCATCGTCGTTTATTCCATTTATTTTTGTCGTTTTCGGCAATGAAAGTTTCTTATTAGGATTTTTTTGTTTGTTTCCAATCGTAGGGCATTAACAATTTCCATACACGTCGCAACCAATCACAGCACGTGATTTTACCGGAAGTAATCCGTGCCAAATAATAATAATAAGTAATATAGCATGGTTTTTCGTCCAATTTGAAAATTTTATCTAATTTACAAATTGCACTTGAAACCATGCTATTACCTATACAAAATTTAAAACGTTTTCTAAGCATTACATGAAGCTTTATTATACCCTTGCAATTAATCGTCCAATCAAATGTCTACATTAGCGTCACGTGCCAGCCCAATATTTTACGATGTAGGACAACTACATATTGGGCAGCAACCTTTGGACAAGTACACAAGGTATATTTACTTGTCAATTGCACGATTATTTGTCCGATATAATAAAACACCTTATTGGATTCATCTTCGCCCGATATGGAAAATATTTAAAGGGGATTGGCAATAAAAATTAAGTTTGGCTAATTTGAAAGGACATGTAAAATTGTAACCGAAGATGTTTTGCAACATCTTTCGTTTTCAAGATATTTCAATTTGTTTAGTATATAAATAAGATGGTCTCTGACGTCATGAGCAGGGTACAGTATTTTCATTCAGAGCAAAATCACTAACATATCTATAATTGCTCAACATGAAATGTTCAGCATCACAAGGAGTTTTTATGTGCACAGTTTCAAATTATTTCGTTGAACAAACTTAGATGGTTTTTCCAAATCTGGTTTTTACATATCAAACAAACTGAAATATCTTGCAAACGAAGAAAGATGCGAAAAATTGTCAAATATCTTCTGTTACAATTTTATGAATTCTTTCAAATTAGACAAACTTAATTTTTATTGCCAGTGCCCTTTAAGTCTCAAATTTTAATATTAGGCTCGATCTTCGGTCTCGCCCAATATTGAATTTTCGCTTTGAATATTTTGCCATATCGGACTTCGATGAATCCAATAAGTCATGTTATATATACATCATGCACACATTCATGTATTCTCGTACAACCTCGCCCCCAGGGCATTTTGCCTCCACGTTGTGAGTCGGCGAAAATGGCCCTGGCATCGGCTGGTCGATTCTATAATCGGATTGGCCGGTTTAAAAACTTGATTAATTCAGATACAGTGTAATTTATTCATCAAAATATGAATTGCAATAAATCCACTCTGCGAAGTTCATCCAAAGAATTGTAACGATAGCTTTGGTTAAAGTCAAGAACAACATTAGATATACGTTTCTTCCCGACATTTAAATGTATCCTGGATAATCGTGGGGAGTATCATGATGAATAATGCTAGCCAGTTGCATTTATGATAAAGGTTCACACGAGTGATTCGGCAGAGCGTTAAATATTTCTTATTTATTATTCATGTATACGTATTATACAAAAACGAAACACAAAGACCGCATAAATTTTCTTGCCAAAACACCCCAAAATTCTGGGTGTCACGTGACCAGCCTATGCCAGGGCCATTTTCGCCGACCTCCCAACGTGGACGAAAAATGCCCTGGGGACGAGGTTGATTCTCGTAGAAAAGATAGAATTTAGTTGCCTTACACATTATCTAGTGTCATGAAAGGGACACCATGTAGTTTTCGATAATGATTATGGAGGTTCAGTTGATCCTGGCGAAATGCCGCCAAGATAAATCCAGCATTTAGATGTGCCGCTCTTTTTACCACGCGATGAACTGGGCTAGCAACGGGAGACCTGGAACGAAAATATAAGTGACATGTGATCAGTTTGAGAAGAATTACCGAAAGTCAACTACATTATTTGGTTGGTCGTATAAGCTAGGCAGTAAACACCAGTGGATCAGGTTAATGTATAAACTAGGCTGTAAGCTTGCTAGTGGGTCCGGTTAGTGTATAAGCTAGGCAGTAAACACACTAGTAGGTCTAAGCATGCTAGACTGCTAGTAGGTCAGGTTAGTGTATAAGCTAGGCAGTAAACACACTAGTAGGTTAGGTTAGCGTATAGCTAGGCTGTAAACATGTTAGTGAGTGAAGTGTATAAGCTAGGTGTTAAACACCCTAGTGGGTTAGGCGGTAAACACGCTAGTGTGTTTGCATGGTGTATATAAGTTCTGCGGTAAACCCGCTAGTGGGTCAGCTTGCCATTGGCATTGCCAAATATAAAAAACCTGCATGTGGGTTACTATATATTGAGAAATCAGGCTATTTAGGTTTTGCTTGTTGCCGGTCAGAAAATGATGTTAAGATAGTATGAATACAGCCACTCGGTCTTTCCTTTGGGTGGTCTTACATATATATATTAGTAAAAATGTATTATATTACCACAAAAATTGTATAATATATCATTAGAATTGTCTTTGTTCAAGCTATTCAGATGTGCTCTTGTTTGGTCATGTAGGCCCACTTAGTTGCCTGGTTTCCATGACGATGCGTTGGGAATATATTTGTTATACATATGTATTTGAAACAAATGAGTATGCACATAAATTATGTACCAAACTGCTGTATAGATGTATTTAACTAATATATAGAGGATATTACATGCACGGTGGTGCGATTTTCCCTCTAGTAATGAAAACATTTTTTTACGAAGGGGCGTAGCCACAAGGAGAAGATAAAATTCGTATCTTCAAGCCACCGTGTAATTTTCGTTTTATTATATAGATTGAATGCAAAAAGCGGTAAATGACGTCGTGTATATCTTCACTAGTGAGGATATGGCTATGTCACCGGATATTTTCTATTTAAACACTCTCATCTATATCATAAAGGAAATGGTATATCAAGTATTCAAATTTATGTTTAAATTGTAGGAAGGACATATTTTGGTTGTCAGATTAACCAGTTTTTAAGTATTTTAACTGATCCTTGCCAATAGGATCCGTGCTGTGAAAGTTACATAATTTTTGTAGCCATAGTTACAGTTACATCGTTAGAAAAGTAATTATAGTTGCCGATAAAAGTTTCAATGGAAAGAAAGTAAATAGTTACAGTTATACCACAATGATTCGAATAAGCGTCCTCCTTGCAATAAGCTCCCCCCTCGAATAAGCGCCCCCCTTCCACTGCAATTTTTTTAAATAAGCGCCCCCTCCCGGATAAATGCCCCCGTCCTCCTTCCCCTCTATAGGGAACTACCGTAGTACTAAGCGCCCTCCTTCCAATAAAAGTTGTGCGTTTTTATAGAATCAGATTGCGGTGTTTGCTACTAATTAAATAAGCTCCCCCTCCCGAATAAGCGCCCCCTCTCGAATAAGCCCCCTCCCTCCTAAAATTAAATAAGCACCCGGGCGCTTATTCGAATCATTACGGTACAAAGTTACTATACAAATTTTGTAACTAGTTAAAAAGTTGCATTCCTATGTCCGTGTGACTAGAATCAACGAAGAAATTACTGGTTTTTAGATTTATGTTTTTATAGATAAATTTAGTTGTCACTGAGCAGAAATAGTCAAATTGTACATAATGTTTCTTTATTATTATATGAAAACCATTTTTATCAGAACGAATGACATCCTCAACTGAAAATCAGTAACTATAGTCACACTTTTAAACCAAATATTGTAACTAGTTACAGTTCTTCAAAAAATTTGTAGTATAATTGCAGAGGTGAATTCAAAGATTCCTGCATTTTGATTACTCCACTGTAGTGCGGCGACTATTGCATCACAAGAAATTGTTCTTCAAAAGTAGTTTTGGATAAGAGACTGGTAGTTCTTCGAGGCTGTACTGATTTTACTCGTTTCAGTCTCCCCTCGGAGTTGTCGTTTCGAAGCATGACATTTTATAATTTGTCGATATATTGAACTGTTGAATTTTTTTTCAAAAATGGGGTCTGTAGTTTTTTGGAATATGCATCGTGGAATATGCGTTGTGGAATATGCATCACCAACAAATTTGCGTTGTGGAATATGCATCACCCGTGTTCCATTACACTCCACCTGGATATCTCAGTGACGAGCTTGTCAAAAACGAGCCCTTCTTATCATTTTGGGACCATGGATAATAATCTGTAATCTCTCCTCACTTGCTGACCGTCGTCATGTCTTTAGTCAGTAACTATTTAAGTCAATAGTTAACGGCCCTAGTCACAAGTTGTACAAATTATTACCGGCTTTTAAAGTGCCTATGAAGCGAAAATTATTATTGTCTTAAATGAAAGAACTCTTAAAACTACAACGTAACATCTTTTGCAGATCTTCGTTTCCGTGCTTCGTTGTTGAGATATTTCAGTTTCTTTGATATGCAAATTAACACTTTGACATCACACCAACCTCGTCCCCAGGACATTTTACCTCCACGTTGGGAGGTCGGCGAAAATGGCCCTGGCATCGGCTGGTCGATTCTATAATCGGATTGGCCGGTTTAAAAATTTGATTAATTCAGATACAGTGTAATTTATTCATCAAAATATGAATTGCAATAAATCCACTCTGCGAAGTTCATCCAAAGAATTGTAACGATAGCTTTGGTTAAAGTCAAGAACAACATTAGATATATGTTTCTTCCCGACATTTAAATGTATCCTGGATAATCGTGGGGAATATCATGATGAATAATGCTAGCCAGTTGCATTTATGATAAAGGTTCACATGAGTGATTCGGCAGAGCGTTAAATATTTCTTATTTATTATTCATGTATACGTATTATACAAAAACGAAACACAAGGACCGCATAAATTTTTTTGCCAAAACACCCCAAAATTCTGGGTGTCACGTGACCAGCCGATGCCAGGGCCATTTTCGCCGTCTCCCAACGTGGAGGCAAAATGCCCTGGGGACGAGGTTGACATCACACGTGTATAATGAGTTATCGGAGAAAGTTCTATATCTTTGCTATTATCAAACGAAATCACTTCGAAGCCGATCCTGTGCGTCTATTTTGCATAGAGCATTAGACATACAGATTTTTAATTGATTTCGTTTGATAATAGCAAAGATACCGAACCTTCTCTGATAACTCGTTATACACGTGTGACGTCAAAAGTGTTAATTTGCATATCAAAAAAATTGAAATATCTCAACAACGAGGCACGGAAACGAAGATCTGCAAAAGATGTTACTTTGTCGTTTTGAGAGTTACTCCATTTAAGACAATGATAATTTTCGCTTCATAGGCACTTTAATGGCAATTCTAGATACTCCTTCAGACACAAACGCCTTTTTATGGAACCTCGTTATCATACTGATAGATTTTTAGAAAGTCTTTTATTCCCGCTTCAATATACGTTCTTGTAATTCATGGTATTTATATTAGTTAGTTAGTTCATCCAATGTAATTCAGCATATTGCTGCAATATTGGTTCTTAATAAATTATTATTACTATTATTATTAATAATAAATTTTAAATGGTTACATTGTACGACGTTATATACTAAACATGTTTTTAGGGATCTAAATGCCAAATTCTCCGGATTTTGAATTCACTTTACATTTTACTGTATTTTCTAAAGCCAACATAATGAATATTTAAAAGTATTAATATCCCAACATACCTTTGTTGCCGAGGTTTTCCAAATACAAGAAGCACTTGAACGACTAAGATCACCACAGCCCTCATCATCCCTACATGTGATAAACAAATAAGGTCAATATGGTAGTACTTCAGCATGTATTCGTCGCTCTTCGTTTCAAATTTTCACTTGAATCTCGTGGGAAATGCTGTCTCTTATAGCAACTCACAAAAACAGTCTCAATTGTATACAAAGACACTTTTGAAAAACGTAAAAGAACTATATCGAAAAAGGTTCGTAATTTTTGGTATTTTACAGAATTTAAACGAGTCTCTCTTTTCCCATTTTTTCTTGAATAAGAAAATATCTCTCTTAGGCTATCTTAACAACAGGCATAACGACATTAACGTATATCATCATACTTGCACATAGCATATATATGAAGCGAAAATTAGCACATAGTATATATGTCGTACACTGAACTCAACCTACGTTCAAATCATCTGAGTCCTAGTAGCTCAATAGTTATTAAGCCTAGTTCTCATATGTCGGCGATGATCGGCGATTTATGATTTAGATGAATGTTAAAACGGGAAGTGCAGCAGCATGTTAAGTAATAAAGAACTTCTGCATTGTTCTTTATTACTTAACATGCATCTAAATCATAAATCGCCGATCGGCGACATATGAGAACTAGGCTTTAGAGTGTCTTACCGGCGAACAGAAGGTTGTGGGTTGGAGTTCTGCTTGGGACTTCTGAGTAAAATAGCTTGAACAACATTTACACTCAATTCTCATATCCGAGCTAGCATATGCAAGTTTCATTTGTCTTCTAAGGGCCTGTTCATAAAACAACTTTGTGTTCATATGGGAAGCAAGCCAGCCTGGCTAGGTGAGATCCCACTTGAGCTAGGCGGGATCCCGGTGAAGTGGGATGAAAACTTTCCATATGAACACAAACTTGCTGGGCTGGCCCAGTGAACCGGGATGATTTGTGTCACGAGAATCTTCCCTGGGCGGCAAAAAAAGATTTCATTCAACTTTAAGATGCTATTACATCTAAACTAAACTAATTCTTTATAGCAAATTTATTTTATGCAAGTTTTAAAGCCACAGTAAGGTCCTAACAAAACGAGCTAGCCCGGTGGTCAGCCGAGCTAGCCCAGCTCATATGAACAGCCCCTAAAATTTATCCCAGCAAGCTGGGCTGGTAAAATTCATCCCGGCTAGCTGGGCTGGTAAAATTCATCCCGGCTAGCTGGGCTGGTAAAATTCATCCCGGCTAGCTGGGCTGGTAAAATTCATCCCGGCTACACGCGTAAAAATTTCGCAAGTTGTTACAGCATTGTTGCCTGAACAATGCTGTAACAACTTGCAACAATGCTGTAACAACTTGTTGACATATGTGAACAACATTGATAAATGAACAACATTGTTCATCATTGTTTCAACAAGTTGTTACTGCTTGATGAAACAACAACCGTTGTTCACGCATGTTGTAACAACCGAAGAACGTGTTGATACGTCAACCATGTTCACTATTGTTGTAACATTGTTGTTCATCGTTGTTATTTCGTCATGCTGTTACAACATGTTGTATCATGTGCGAACAACGTTGTTGACTATAAAAAATGTGCTGTTGGAACAACTTGTTCATGACTGTTGATTTATCCGTGAACAAGTTGTTTGAACCATAAGTGAACAACTTCCTGACAACTTGTTCACGGCGAGCAGCACAACATTGTTCACGCCTATTGACAGCCGTGAACAAGTTGTGCGTTTTTACGCGTGTAGGCGGGCTGGCCCGGCTCATATGAACAGGCAAATGGAAATCATAGCTTTGGCTGTAAATCTGAACTTTAGTTTTCTAATCCTGATACAAATTTTCGCTTGTAGCTAATATTGTTCAACTAAATGCATTACAAATCAAATACATCATGCAATAATCAGTCACCCATGACTTATCTTAATTATAAAATTTGTGTTGTTGTTTTCACCATCGTTTTCGTCCTAGCATCGTAAGGTTCCTGCTTAAGTGCCTATGAAGCGAAAATTAAGTTTGTCTTATTTGAAAGAACACTTAAAATGATAGTCAAGATAATCAAGTAGTTTTTCGTTTCTTTGCTTCGTGTTTGAGGTATTTCAGTTTGTTTGATATGAAAATTACGTCACATGTGACATGGGCATCAAAAGGAAGTGTGGAAGTGTTTTGCCAACAACACCAAACATTACAGTATTTTCAAGTGATTATATTTTATAATAACAAAGTATATAGTCTTCTCCCGTCCGATAACTCATTCGGCACGTGTACCGTCAAACTGCATGTGTAATTTTTAGACCCCGTTTAAACGATACCGGTACAAAAATGACATGAAAACGGCACAAAATGAACAGAACACTAACCGGTATCGTGTAAACGCCCGTGCCATAACAGTTTGATGACGGTGATCACGACATATACGACCACAGTATTTGGGTCAGCAGTATTCCCAAAGTCTTCTCAATTCTCATTGGAAGAGAATAGTCACATGCTAATCCGTCATTATATAAAACCGCACCGTGTAAACGGAAGACATTTTGGCCTGTATTTACACACCGGCATGATTTTGTTCCATTTACAAATTGTACCGGCATCGTGTGAACGGGGTCTTATCAGACAATCCGAAATATCTCAACAACAAAGCAAAGAAAATCTACAAAAGCTGTTACGTTGTCATTTTAAGTGTTCTTTTAAACAAGACTTAATTTTCGCTTCTTAGGCACTTCAAATGATAGAGTGCCGGTGAATGAATCGCGGATATATTACTATAGTTATATTGGCATTGCACTTGACAATATAGGAAGGGCAGTTGTAGGAAAGGAATTACCCCTATGAACAATGGAGGAAATGTTTTTCGGTTTGTTGGTATGGTCGTTACTAAGTACAGTACTAACATTGCACACTATATGGGCTGTGATATTGTTTCTTATATGCAAGTGTACATTCTTCTATATAGCGTCGTGAAGTCTTGAACTTGACGCTCGCAAAGTTGCAAAAATCATCAAATAATGAGCTTTTCGATTTAGAAAATTTTAGCGCATCAGTGTAACAAAACATTTCCTAGTAATTTGTTTTACGAGTTTGATTTCAGTCGGCAAAATTCAGAAGGATTAAAAAAACTTTAACAAACAAATTTTTGTAGCATGTATAAATGATGATGTAATACGTTTGTTCAAGTAACAATATTATGTTCCGTGTGGTCAGTGGAGCATTCTGTAATAGTTTAATTCAACAAAAAAGCCTTAGCAACACTTAGTATGGAGTGATTCTACTCTGGTAAAGCTGTAACTTACAGCTTTGCCGTAGAATCATTTCAGAATTCCGTTTGCCTGAACCCTTTAGTGCTGCGTAGGCAGTGTTTTGGATCATAGTCAATCGAGATATGGTCTGGAAACTCAGATCACGTCCACACAATAATATCAACACCTAACATCTTAGCTGTGATCCGTGGTCTGAACTGTGTCATTGGCGGCTGCTTGAAGCGCCTTTGATATGCCTCGACACGGCCACGTTGATCCGCGTCCTTCGCAATTCAGCCAATGGCTGCAAGTAAAGATGATTAGCCACCCAGTCCTTTATCCTTTACACGTATGCGTTTTCATAGCATTTTTATATTGTTCTCGGTCCTCAGGGGAGCAGAAAACAATGGTCTCATTACCTGAAACAATATGAAAACGCTGGGAAAACGTATACGTGTGGACGTGGCCTCATCAGCTAAAGTCTTTGGTCTATCTTTTTGTTCGCCTTTATGCATTTTTGTGCACGGTACACGGTCACTGACGAACACATTGTATTTTATTATAATGAACGAATTGTCCAATAGCAACGTTTCAGTTCAATCACTCAATCGTGCTATTTAAATATTAATAAACCTAAGACCCCATCCACACGTATACGTTTTCCTAGCGTTTTCATATTGTTTCAGGTAATGAGACATTATTTTCTGCTCCCCTGAGGACCGAGAACAATATAAAAACGCTATGAAAACGCATACGTGTGGACATGCCTAAAACAAAGGATGTGCACGGTGTAAGGTACGGTTCAACATAAAATCTCAGCTCATTATAGGCGCTTTGAAGTTTGCCGAGTTTCCAGACCATATCTCGATTGACTATATGTTTGGATAGAGCAAAGTGAAAAGGTGGTTTATAAACTGCCGAGATTAGTTATGATATCGAAATACTGACGTTTCGAGCGGAAGCCTGTATTTCATTTTACTCTGATAAAGGGCTCAGTATTTCGTTATCAAAACTATTCTCGATAGTTTACCACTTTTTCACTTTGCTCTTGGAAAGAACGTAGTTGAAGATCTTGCATAAACTGTAACAGTCTACAAACGGAAGCATGCCAACATCATGTAATCAATAAACATGCTTGCATACATAGCAACCTAGTCAAGTATTTATTTAATAGATACAATATCAGCGGCCGAACTGTATGGGATTTACAACGGCGAGCCAAATCTTACTTAAGCTACGATGAGTTTATATTATGAATACTTTGTTTAGCCGTCGTAGAAAAGGCAAAAACAAATTATTTAAACAGGAAATAAATCAATTTGAGCCAATGGGTCGTAATTATAGTATGATGTATATCATATCTGATACAACATTGATGTTCTATTGATCAATGCTGTATCCGATTTACAACGCCTGTTTAAACATTCATTTCTTTTGAATTTTTTTATGAATTATTAATGAGTATTTTAAGTCATGTTTAGTGTAATCTTATTCTAAATAGAAGTGCCCAGCACAAAACACGAATAAAAGCCATGAAGACCAGGACATTGATGTTCACCTGATCAATGCTGTATCCGATTTACAACGCCTGTTTAAACATTCATTTCTTTTGAATTTTTTTATGAATTATTAATGAGTATTTTAAGTCATGTTTAGTGTAATCTTATTCTAAATAGAAGTGCCCAGCACAAAACACGAATAAAAGCCATGAAGACCAGGACATAAAAAACATAATATTTAATAATCTAACGTTTCGTTGCTCATGCTACAACATCTGCAGAGATAGTATGTTGATTGTAGCATAAACAACGAAACGTTAGATTATTAAATATTATGTTTTTTATGTCCTTGTGTTCATGGCTTTTCTGATTCGTGTTTTGTGCTGGGCACTTATATTTATAATAAGATTACGTTTTCCGCCTGGTGAATCTCTTGCCGACATGTTTAGTGTTTATGTTTTAGGCATTTTAGTAATATTTCTAGATGTTTTTACTGTATTAGGCGATAATCTTGGTGATAAAGCTTTGAGATATTACACTCAACATTCCCAAATTGTCTATGGTTACATACATAGCATTTTGCAAGAGACAATGCATGCATGCAAACACTTCTAATTGCAGGAAATCATTGGACCTTGGTCACACTCTTAACTCTGGAGAAAATTATGAATAAAGTATGATTCTACATAATTTATGACAATTAACAAAATATAACTGATTTATTGAACTCATCTATGGGTATGATATTTCGTATAATTTTACACTAGAACAAGCCGGAATCAACAAACTGTCTGAGCGTAGACTACATGAAATTATGGGGTAATTTCTTCAATAAAGTTGTATCAAATCCTAGAAGTCAATTATATAATCTAGTTTCACACAATGTAAATCCACAGACCCCTCCAAGACACGTAAGACCATTCACCATTCCATTATATGCAAGGCAAATCGTTTTAAGAATTCCTTTTTATTAGGGACTTAAGATGCTAGGACGACGACGGTGGTTAAAAAGCAATTCAAATTTTAGCATTAAAAATAAGTCACGGTTAACTGACTACTGTATTCAATACTTGAAGCTTGTTTTAAAATTTTCAATGTGTTAAAACAGTTGCAGGGTCTGTGTTAAGGCAATCTCAGACAACAGTTCTCATCACCATAGTCAATCGAGATATGGTCTGGAAACTCAGCTAAAGTCTTTGGTCTATCTTTTTGTTCGCCTTTATGCATTTTTTGTGCACGGTGCACGGTCACTGAACACATTGTATTTTAATATAATGAACGAATTGTCCAATAGCAATGTTTCAGTTCAATCACTCAACTGTGTTATTTAAATATTAATAAGCCTAAAACAAAGGATGTGCACGGTGTAAGGTACGGTTCAACATAAAATCTCAGCTCATTATAGGCGCTTTGAAGTTTGCCAAGTTTCCAGACCATATCAATTGACTATGTCATCACCCCACGAGTCATGGTCGTCCTGAACACGTGAAAATGCTCTGAGTAGCGCTGTATACAGAGCGAGGACGGTGTTCAGATTACTTTCAGGAATAGAAATTATTCCTTATCTTTGTTTTGCAAGAAGAATGCTTTTCTTGTTATAAAAATTATTGCCCAGCAAATAATTCGTAACAAAGCCATAATAAAATCAAAAGTCGTAAGTAAGCATGATAAAAAATTTTTTAATGAAAAACTAACGTTTCGTCACTAACCAGCGACATCATCAGAGTGATAAATATTTACAAAAATGTCTCAGCTTTATACCTACGCAATTACAATTAATTGCGTAGGTATAAAGCTGAGACATTTTTGTAAATATTTATCACTCTGATGATGTCGCTGGTTAGTGACGAAACGTTAGTTCTTCATTAAAAAAATTTTTATCATGCTTACTTACGACTTTTGATTTTATTATGGCTTTGTTACGAATTATTTGCTGGGCAATAATTTTTATAACAAGATTACGATTCCCGCCTGGTACCTCGATTGCTACAATTTTGACAAAAAGAATGCTTTTGTTTGGAGAACGTCGTCCTCGAAGTTCCTCTCGTCGATCTTAAAGTCCCTAAAATATCAAGCGCTCTACCGCATAACATTGACAATAAGTGATTCAAACGATTTTCTAAATAGTAAATTGTAAATAGTAATTACTTTTTTATAGAAATAAGTTTTATGGAAACACCGCGTAAAATATTTCTTTGCTAAGCTTTCGGCATGTTGACTCAGTCTTTCATCAGAGCAATAACAACAAGTTGTTGGCTCACGTCATTTTTATTTTGCGAAGTTTATATAAATGACGTGAGCCAACAACTAGTTGTCATTGCTCTGATGAAGGCCTGAGGCAACAGGCCGAGAGCTTAGCAAACAAATATCTTTACGTGGTGTTTCCTCAAAACTTATTTATATTACATTATCGCCATGAAAACTTTCAAATAATTGATTACTTTTTTATACATATATTATCCCTTAAATGATTTGTAAATATTGTAATTTTAAAATCCATTCCAATTCAGTTATATAGCTGTAAGAAGGTTTTCTATTAAACAATCTATCCAAATCTATCAATCTATCCAATGGTGGTAATGCCTGTAGAAGAATTTTGTATATTACAAGTAATATTTGGCTTTACATTCAATTAAACTTCGTGCATGTCCTAAAGATTTTGGGTGAATGGAAATGTTGGGCGTGAGAATACATACATTTTAATTATAAATGAAAATTAGTTGGCTAACTACAAACTTTATAAAAGCAATAAGGATATTGTTTAATATGAATAATTCTTCAATCTTCCATATTTTTGAAGGCCTTGGGAGAAATGTTCGTTTTTTTGCTCAGATTTTATTGCACAAAACTGAACTTTTTTTGGTGTGATAATGAAATCTTTGTAACGTGTTTCTGGACAAGTCTTATAGGTTAAAAAGCTGTGTTAGAAAACAGGGCAAAAAGGTTAAAGGAAAACCTGTTCGCTTACTAGCTAAATTTGGTTGTACGTATAACCGGACAAACAAATATGTCACGGTGACAAATAATGTTCTACCCAGGCACTTGGTTTGAATATCCAGTTCGAATAACTGGTGGATATCACGTTTAAATTAAGTAGAGAAGCACGCAGTAAGTATTAAAGAGGTTAAACTCACCTGTTTAAGTTAGTCTTCTCGCGTAAGGTTTTACTAAGAGATTCTCTATCTCTGTAGTTCTTCTTTGAAGCGTTCCCTCACTTCTCCTAGCTCACAACCTGACTGCGACACATGCGTATGAAATAGTTTAGTTTGCTTCTTTATAATTGTTTCTTACCCATAATGCCTTAGTTACTGTGTTTCCACAGCAACTTCTGTTCTGTTTATGACAGTGTGTGGGATGTGTAGTTATTGCATGTAGTGTAGTCATGACCATTAAAACAATACTTCTTGTCATATTTTTGCCATATATTTCGGCAATGATTCATACCATTTTAGGGTTAGGGAAAGCTCAATGGACCGCCCCTATAGAGTGTTGTGAAATATTTCTATCTTTTGAAGTTAGTTGGTGAATTATTATAAACTGAACACAGTTTCCTGACATTGAGAATCAAGGGTTTTCTGAGTTCAAAAGCTATAGGTATGTATTGTTCACCGAGTTAAAACCTTTTCCTTCTAATTTGCCATTTTACACTGTTCTAAACAGTTTACTGTCTAACATCAGACTATTTTACTCTGTCTAACACCAGACTATTTTACTCTGTCTAACACCACACTTTTTACTCTGTCTAACACCAGACTATTTTACTCTGTCTAATACCAGACTATTTTACTCTGCCTAACACCAGACTATTTTACTCTGTCTAATACCAGACTATTTTACTCTTCTAACACCAGACTATTTTACTCTGTCTAATACCAGACTATTTAACTGTCTAACACCAGATTATTTTACTCTGTCTAACACCAGACTATTTTACTCTGTCTAACACCAGACTATTTTACTCTGTCTAATACCAGACTATTTAACTGTCTAACACCAGATTATTTTACTCTGTCTAACACCAGATTATTTTACTCTGTCTAACACCAGACTATTTTTCTCGGTCAAACGCAAGACTATGTTACTGTATTACACCAGAGTAAAATAGTTTGGTGTTTGACAGAGTAAAATAGTCGGTCGTATCTATACTGTAGGCATGCATATATACAATATCTAAGATATGTTCTAGTGACAAAATAGCTTACTACATGTACATGAGCAACCTCTGATAGCTATGTACAACTATATCCAATCAATATAGACGAAAGGTTATAGGCATTTCACTCAGTAACACTTTATTGTATTAATTGTATGTACACTGCGAATAAATCGACCATGCCGTGTACAAGTAAATGAGTAGGGAAAATAATAAACATAATTTCAAAAAGTCATTCCTCAACTTAAAGTCAGAGCGAGTAAAGCCGGTTTTCCACTTGATAGAGTTATCCAGTATAAATATTAATAGTTAGTTTAGTTTAGTTATGTTAAAACAATTATTCACCTCAGTGTCGGTGAATGAGCGCCAGTGTAGATATTTACCTCACCGGTGAATATCCAGCACTATTCACCCCAGTCTACTTCGGTTAACACTTTAAAGCCTGACGATGAGTCTTGAGTATTTTATTCAGCATAGGGAGAGATCCAGGCCTCAAAGGCTTGAAACCTACCTCTAACACTTTGAAACCTGAAGACGAGTCTTTAGTATTTTATTCTCGCTAACACCAGATGATTTTATTCAGCACAGGGAGAGGTCCAAGCCTCAAAGTGTTAAATATTATTGTTAAATATTATAAGTAGTATTTGGCATTTCCCTCGATTAAACTACATATTTGAAGGATTTTTGGTGATGGAACAATTCATACGCATAAGAATATACATTAAGAATATATATATTTAGAATATACATCTTATATACACATATGTATTTTGATACAGTTTTGCTAAATCTATATAGTTGACTGTATACCTGATGATAGACAAGGCTTGAAAACCGAATCAGTATAATATAATAATATAATAAGCGAAGTACCGCGTGGGCAGTATGTTTTGATAAAAAACACACAACTCTTAGAGATCTTCAAGGTGATTCAATAAACAAAATTTTGGTGGCTTTGATGGAAAAACTTTCTTGTTCAAATAATTGATTTTTTTATTTTAACTAGTGCGGTGTTACAATATAGTCAGTTATAACTGACATGTTTTTCGTGCATTAACACGAAAATTTTTAGCGTTTGTCCAGTTCGTTCTGGTTTTAGTTATTTCGAATGTCATATTTGCATTAATCACACGATATTCGCCTGTGTGTTTTTCGATTATTGTCCTTTACATGCAAATCAACTCATTTTGATTTTTTATCTCGCGCGGTAATACATTAGCTCTCAAAATCGAATTTTTTGTTCCCACACGGAAAAAAGAAAGAACACGCCAACGTGTAAAGGTGGTAAACTAGACGAGGTTTTGGGGGAGGGAAATACTGCGGACGTTTTGAGAGCTCTTCTGATTGGAATGTAGAATGTCGAAGTAAGGGAATCGCTCTAAACGTCAGCATTTCGTTGTCAAAACCAATCTCGGCACTTCCCCATCGTTTCGCTTTGTTATATCCAAAACATTCCCACGCAGCACTCTACTTTTTCTGCACTCAAAGGCAGAACAAATATAGCTGAAGGATCGAAGTCTTTGAAGATGTTGAGTTTGTTTTTACATAATCAATTATTTTACGCCTTAAATAATTGACTTGACATGATGCATGATGTTAGACTTGTCATCATGATGTAATGCCTGAACCCATTGCTGCCTAGGATGTCTGCGTGTTCTCTCTGACGAGTTAAATTATCTGGCGTTGGAGTAGAATCGTCTGGCATTAAGGCGGTTTTCCACTAGGCGAAAAATGTCGGGCGAAGCGACATTTTTCTTTTGTCTTGGCTAATTAGTTCCACTCGAGAGCTTGCGAGACAAAAGAAAATGTCGCTTCGCGCGACATTTTTCGCCTAGTGGAAAACCGCCTTTAGACAGAGTAAAACAACAAAGAAGCCGTTTTTGGACAGCTCATGCGCGAATGGGTTAATCACTTGTTAACTCATTGCTGTCCAGGCTGTCTGAAGGTTCTCTCTTTGGCAAGTGAAATCATCTAGCATTAGACAGAGTAAAACAATAAACAGGCTATATTTTGGCTGGCTCAGGCAGAAATGGCTTAACTCATTCCTGTCCGAGGGCTTCCCCAGAGGTGAATAAAATCTTCTGCCGTTAGCCAGAATAAAATACCAAAGACCGATTCGGACAGGAAAGAGTTAAACTTACCAAAAAGATCGAACAGGTATACAAGATGCCAGGCTGTAGCCTATACGAGTATAATATTTGTCAGTTGAATCTATATAGTGGCGCATTGAAATTAGGTGATATTGAGTCACTTGAAAACAGTTGAGAAAAAATCGGGCAAAATGTTAACACTTTGAACCATGACGAAGAGCCTTAAGTCTTCTTTATTCCGGCTAACGCCAGACGATTTTATTCAGCACAAGGAGAGGTCCAGGCTACCTTGCGAGTCAGAGCCCCTTTCCGACCTACGCAAGCTTTGGGGGAAAGTGGACTCTGCCAACAAACTCGATATTTCTTTTTGAGCATGCGTGAACGGTTGCCAAGATACTATTTTGGGCCCAGGCTCTAACGCCTCACTTCCTATTTTCCTGCTTACGCGTGTTCGTAAACTAGAACTTGTTTGACCAGTTTAAAACCTGACTGACTCGCCCCAAACTTGAGGCAAAGATCGAGTTTGTTGGCAGAGCCCACTTTCCCCCGAAGTCTGCGTAGGTCGGAAAGGGGCTCTGACTCGCAGGGTAGTTCCAGGCCCCAAAGTGTTAAAACCACTGACCTATATATATATAACTGGACTGCGTGCTCCTATTACCTTTGAGTTAGGAAAAATGTCCCCATTTTCACTTTCAAAATGGCGGCATTTATGGGTCCTTTTGCTAATGGTGAAGGTCGCTGACCGATAAAACATTCTTTTTCCCTACGATAAGTACATGTCAGTGGTCGCTACCATAAGCGGAAGGACCCATAAATGCCGCCATTTCGAAAGTGAAAATGGGGACATATTTTTGGCTAGCACCGCAGTCCAGTTATATATATATATATATATATATATATATATAGGTCAGTGGTTAAAACCTATCTCTGTAACATTTTGAAGCCTGGTTTCGAAGCTCAACAAAAGTCATTGTTTTATGTTTTGGTTCAGATTTATGTTTTTTGTGAATATTCGCGGTTACTGAACATATTGTGCTTTCTGTATGAAGAAATCATCCAATAGCAACGTTTGGGTTCAATCACTCAACCGTACTGTTTAACTCTTTCTTGTCCGAATTGGTCTTTAGTATTTTATTCTGGCTAACGCCAGACGACTTTATTCACCTCTGGGGAAGCCCCCGGACAGGAATGAGTTATAAACTATCTTTTTAACTCTTTCTTGTCCGAATTGGTCTTTAGTATTTTATTCTGGCTAACGCCAGACGATTTTATTCACCTCTGGGGAAGCCCCCGGACAGGAATGAGTTAAATATTAATAAACCTAAAACAAAGGATTTGGCAACTTCATGTACCTTTCAACACGAATCGTAGCTTGATTGTTAATCGCTTTGAAGTTTGCAGGGTTTCGAAACCATTTCTATTTTCTATTAACTATGATTTGATCATAACTGGCATAAAAATGACAAATTAGCTCAAATAAATCCTTTCTCCAGCTTCTGTAGCAACAAGAAGGTTTTATTTCTGGTAAATCTTCATATTTTCGCCTTATTTCAAAAGTTAAAAAAATGGACAAAATCGGTCAAAATGTCAAGGGGTTAGGATAGCCTTCACTTTTTGATCGATTTTAGTCACTTTTGAAACTTTTGAGTTTGGGTCAAAAACGGTTAAATAAAGTCGTTTTTGACTTTCTGTGAAAAAGAGAAGGCTGTATTTTCTCTAAAAAATTATTTTTTATTTTTTGACTTTGATGAGGAACTACATTTCCAGCAGGTATAAGTAATTGACTATTTTACCGATCTATATGAAACGTTGAGGGAATACTCGCTCATGCTAGTCTATGCAATGAACTAAAGGTATTTCATTTAGGCCAATTTAATTAAAAACTGGTCAAATTTGAACAATGTATTGGACAAGTGCACCAAAACAATTTCGCTAAATAACTTTATTTTATTTCGTTGCATAGTGTACCCACCGTAGAATAAACATTGAAAAATTATATAAATACATTAAGTTCTTAATGAGATATCATTGCTGCAAGTTCGTAAGTCTAACCCCTAGTCTAACCCCTTTACTTTCTGACCGATTTTGGTCACTTTTGAAACGCTTGAGTCAGGGTAATAAACGGGCAAATAAAGTCGTTTTAGACCTTTTTTGAAAAGCAAAAGGCTGCATTTTGGCTAAAAAATATTTTTTTTATTTTTTTTAAAAAAATCCGGGAAAAAAAGGTAAAGGGGTTAGCCTTTACTTTTTGACTTTGATGAGTAACTACACTTCCAGCAGACATAAATAATTAACTATTTTACCTATCTATATGAAACGTTGTGGAAATACTCGCTCATGCTAGTTTTATGCAATGCACTACATTTATTTCATTTAGGCCAATTTAATTAAAAACTGGTCAAATTTGAACAATGTATTGGACAAATGCACTAAAACTATTTGGCGAAATAACTTTATTTTATTTCGTTGCATTGACCCACCGTAGAATAAACATTGAAAAAGTTATATAAATACATTAAGTTGTTAATCAGATATCATTGCTGCAAGTTCGTAAGTCTAACCCCTAGCCTAACCCCTTTACTTTCTGACCGATTTTGGTCACTTTTGAAACGTTTGAGTCAGGGTAATAAACGGGCAAATAAAGTCTTTTTAGACCCTTTTTGAAAAGCAAAAGGCTGCATTTTGGCTAAAAAATATTTTTTTTATTTTTTTTTAAAAAATCCGGAAAAAAAAGGTAAAGGGGTTAGCCTTTACTTTTTGACTTTGATGAGTAACTACACTTCCAGCAGACATAAATAATTAACTATTTTACCTATCTATATGAAACGTTGTGGAAATACTCGCTCATGCTAGTTTTATGCAATGCACTACATTTATTTCATTTAGGCCAATTTAATTAAAAACTGGTCAAATTTGAACAATGTATTGGACAAATGCACCAAGACTATTTGGCTAAATAACTTTATTTTATTGCGTTGCATAGTGTACCCACCAAAGAATAAACACTGAATATATTATACAAATACATTAAATTCTTAATGAGATATCATTGCTGCAAGTTCGTAAATCTAACCCCTAGCCTAACCCCTTTACTTTTTGACCGATTTTGGTCACTTTTGAAACGTTTGAGTTGGGGTCAAAAACGGTTAAATAAAGTTGTTTTTGACCTTCTGTGTAATGGAGAAGGCTGTATTTTCTCTAAAAAAGTTTTATTTGATTTTTTGAAAAAAATCCGGAAAGAAAAATAAAGGGTTACCCATTACTTCTTGACCGATTTTGGTCACTTTTGAAATTTTTGAGTTAGGGTCGAAAACATTTAAATAAAGTCGTTTTCGACCTTTTTTGAAAAGGAGCAGGCTGTATTTTGGTTAAAAAATTATTTTTTTTATTTTTTGAAAAAAATCCGGGGAAAAAAGTAAAGGCGTTAGCCTTTACTTTTTGACCGATTTTGGTCACTTTTGAAACTTTTGAGTTAGGGTCAAGAACGGTTAAATAAAGTCGTTTTGGACCTTTTTTTTGAAGGTGAAAGGCTGTATATTTTCTTAAATATTTTTTTTTTGATATTTTGAAAAAAATCCGGGAAAATAAATGGGTTAGCCTTTACTTTTTGGTTAATTTTGAAACTTTTGAGTTAGGGTCAAAACTCAAAAACGGTTAAATAAAGTCGTTTTAGACCTGTGAAAAGGAGAAGGCTGTATTTTGGTTAAAAAAGATTTTTTTTTTTTTTGAAAAAAAATACGGAAAAAAAAGTAAAGGGGTTAGCCTTTACTTTTTGACCGATTTTGGTCACTTTTGAAACTTTTGAGTTAGGCTGAAAACGGTTAAATAAGGTCGTTTTAGACCTTTTTGGAAAAGGAGAAGGCTGTATTTTGTCTTAAAATTTTTTTTTTTATTTTTTGAAAAAAATCCGGAAAAAAAAGTAAAGGGGGTTAGCTTTTACTTTTTGCGCATTTTTTCAACTTTTGAAATAAGGCAAAAATATGAAGATTTAGCACGAAAAATACGGTTTAGAAGGTTCTGTAGCATCAAAAAAGTTTTATTTGTGCGAAACCATCATATTTTAACCTTATTGCAAAATTCGAAAATATGGTCAAAGTTGGTCGAAATGTAAATGGGTTAGCCTTTACGTTTTGGCCATTTTTTCAAATTTTGAAATAGGGTCAAAAAATGATAATTTAGCGCAAATAAAGCTTTTTTGCAGCTTCTGTAGCAAGGAGAATGCTTTATTTGTGCTAAATCGTCCTATTTTAGCCTTATTTCTAAAGTTGAAAAAATGGTCAAATTCGGTCAAGATATAAAGGAGTTAGTTAGCCTTTAGTTTTTGCCAATTTTTTTTAACTTTTGAAATATGGTCAAAAATGATAATTTAGCTCAAATAAGGCCGTTTAGCAGCTTCAGTAGCATCAAAAAAGCTTTATTTGTTCTAAACCGTCATATTTTAGCCTTATTTTAAGAGTTGAAAAAATGGTGAAAATCGTTCAAAATGTAGCTAAAGGGTTAGCCTTCACTTTTTAGGAATTTTTTCAACTTTTGAAAAAAGGCTAAATTAAAATATGAAGATTTAGCACAAATAAGATCGTTTAGCAGCTTCTGTAGCAACGAGAATGCTTTATTTGTGCTAAATCTTCATATTATAGCCTTATTTCAAAAGCTGGAAAAATGGCCAAATTCGGTCATATACAACGAGTAGTGAAAACAAAATAGTGGCGTACTTTTCTTAAACTATTGCAGCTCAGAAAAACTTGAGCTAAGAAGGGGAAACTAACATTTAACACGAAATACACAACCCAAATGCACAGTTTACAAAGTTAAGATGGTAAATCCACTTTAAAAACCGTCTTAAGAGTTTACAAAACCCGATTTGAATTATCAGGTTGACAATAATGTTTTCACAGACAAACACATATTTATGAGTACAACCAATTATTATTACTCAGCAAAGTGGGTTTTTGAAGTAATAAATAATTATGGATAAAAAATGTGTTATTGAAAATCAACGCGTAATTTTCGCTATTAATTTTATTTTTAGCTTCTTTGTCCATTTAAAAAGCCAAAGATTCACAATCACGACAGATTAAGAAATAAATCACCAACCTTTTGACTTCCAAAGCTGTTTTTATTCTTCATTTAATCTTTTCAACGTATTTCTTTCGCTCTGAGAGATAATTCTGAAGCTGTTTTCAACTCAGCAAGAAACTTCAAAACATAAACTACAATACGCATGACGGAAGCTCATATGTGGCGGATATTCAATTAATATAATTTATTGCAATAAATCAACAATTTTGCAGTAATTATCATAACATATTTTGCTATATTATAAAACAATTATATCATTCGCTCTCGTCGTATATGAACTCATAGCCAACTCGGCGAAGCGCCCCGTTGGCTATGAACTCATATACGACTCGAGCTCATGGTATAATTCTTAAATATAGGTACTATTTACAGAATGAGTGGCCGTTCTGTATCGCCGACGAATTATGTAAATTACTTCTAAAACGATCTATTTGGTAAGTTAATTGGCGTAGTAATTTTTCAAAAAAAAACGTTGTCGAAGTCAAGAAAATCAAAGTTAAAGTTTATGCAAATCAAGAGGAATTTGTATAACATATACAGAAACTCATTAAACAAGGATTTTCTTTGTGTTTTCCTCATGAATTATTAATGAGTTATTAATATATATATATATATATATATATATATATATATATATATATATGTAATAATAAAAGTAGCGTGCTGCGTAGGCAGTGTTGAAACAACAATCGAAATATAGTAAGGTTAGATATGCTGCCGAAACAGAGAACGTAGGAGTCTAACGTTTTGGTCCTTCGACAGAGAGAAACGTGGGGTCCTTCGCTCGAAACGTTAGACTCCTACGTTCTCTGTTTCGGCAGTATATCTAACCTTACTATATTTCAATTATAATGTGTGTATATATAATGAGTGGCCGTTTTGTATCGGGGTATCACCAGACATGAGGCGAAGCCAAGTGCCTGCATTATCCCGATACAGAACGGACACGAATTCTGTAAATTACTTCTAGCCTAAAACGATCTATTTGGTAAGTTCATTGGCGTAGTAATTTTTCTAAAAAAACGTTGTCTAAGTCGAGAAAATCACAGCTAAAGTTTATGTAAATCAAGAGGAATCTATATCACATATATAGACCCTCATTAAACATGGATTTTCTTTGTGTTTTCCTCATGAATTATTGATGCATTTTTGAAATATGTATATTTAACAGTTAGATTATGAGCTCGAAATTTCTATGAGTGAATAGTTGACGAGTGCGGAGCTCGAGTCAGCTATCATCTCATAGAAATTGAGAGCGAATAATCTAATTGTTTTAGTAGAAACTAGCTTATGTACCTTAGTTCTTCCAAATTATTTCAAAAACACGAAGTATAACCATTGTTTCTGTGCGAAAACGAAGGCAAAACAATCCGTCACTCCTCGTGTCCTCCATGTTGTTTTACTGCATGGCCGCGCGAGTACTGGTACTCAATTTGCTACTCGCTATCTATCGACGAATAGATATCAATGAGATTGCAGCATTTGCAATAGAATACTAGTACGTTTCTACTATATATATATATATATATATATATATATATATATATATATATATATATATATATATATCCTTTCAAATAAATCTGTTCAAATAAATCTGATCACATATAATTGGGGTTATAAGGAGGTGGGTTTATATTATCGGTGTTATAAGGAGGTGGGTTTATATTATCGGTGTTATAAGGAGGTGGGTTTATATTGTCGGTGTTATAAGGAGGTGGGTTGTCAAAATATGCCAGCCCTGGAGGTTGATGTTGTTGCTGTTGTTGTTGTTGTTGTTGTTGTTGTTGTTGTTGTTGTTGTTGTTGTTGTTGTTGTTGTTGTTGTTGTTGTTGTTGTTGTTGTTGTTGTTGTTGTTGTTGTTGTTGTTGTTGTTGTTGTTGTTGTTGTTGTTGTTGTTGTTGTTGCTGCTGCTGCTGCTGCTGTTGTTGTTGTTGTTGTTGTTGTTGTTGTTGTTGTTGTTGTTGTTGTTGTTGTTGTTGTTGTTGTTGTTGTTGTTGTGATAGTGGTGTGAGGTGAAATGCTGTGGGTGCCGTAGTTGGTGCCGAACGAACGCCAACATCTTGAGCTCGTCGACGAAAAAATGATGTGACTGCACTGCAACAGCAGCAGGCAACAATGACGACGGGGAGGACGATAACGACAAAAACGACAACAACGACAATTACAGAAACGGCCCAAGTCGCTAAACCAGTGGAGTTGTCTAAAGAAAGACACATTTATTGTTTTAATTAAAGGAGAGGTAATACGGGAAACATTTTTCTTCAAGTTGAAGTTGAATAGCGTTGTTGCACGTATTACCACCCACCTTAAACATTGTCACGCAACAATGATTTTGTTGCAAGTTGAACAAACTTATTGAAAAGTAGACTCCAGTTCTACTTGCTGCAGCATGCTAGTAGACTTTTCCGCATGGAGTGCGTGGATAACGCGTTGAGAGATTTGATTGGCTCTCGCAAAACTTCGGACATCCAAAACTTCGGACAAACATTGGACATTAGCCAATCAGATTTGCCAAAAAGAAAGATCACATGACGATCCATTCACTTCAGCGGAAAGGTCTATTCAACTTGCAACAAAATCATTGTTGCGTGACAATGTTTAAGGTGTGTGCATTGGTAATACGTGCAACAACGTTATTCAACTTGGAACGCTACAATGTTGCAGCAATGGGTCGTTTTCACTCGCGTGATCGGTGGCCCCGTTGGGGTGGTGAAGCAATACAAAATATCGTAGAATCCCGAAAGTAGCGGGCCCCCTTACTTTCGGTTTTTTCCACTGTTGGGGGCCGCTACTTACGGGGGGCCGCTACTTACGGGGGCCGCTACTTTCGGGTGGTAAATACGTTAACATACTGTGGGAATATTATTCTTTTTTCCTTCCTATTTTCCTCATTTAATATGCTTTAGTTTTTCCTTATGCCATTTCAACTCTGACTGTTATACACTTTGGTACGTTGATAGTTGAAACTTATCACTTTCGAGTTAATTAAGCGATTACTTGGGGGCCGCTACTTACGGGGGGCCGCTACTTCCGTGGGGGGGGGGGCGCTACTTTCGGGGGGGGGGGCCGCTACTTTCAGAAATTTTGTAGACATCTCAAATTTGTCGTTGCTTTCGGGGGGCCGCTACTTTCGGGGGGGGGGGGAGCGCTACTTTCGAGATTCTACGGTATTTGAATAAGAATAGAGTTAAATTCCCATAGGATAAAGATTGTACACCAATATGTATGACCGCCATTTCATTGTTTCTGGGCACCAATATGCATGGTCGCCGTGACGTCCGATGAAAACCAAGAATTTAAGATCAAATCACTGTTGAGAAAAGTTTTCTGCCTGGAAACCACCTCAGTGTCTCTGACTTAAAGTGTTTATGCAACGAAATTTCACCCCAGTTTTTTATGATTGCATTTGAAAGAACACTTAAAATGACAAAGTAACAACAACTTTTTTAGAATTTCGTTTCCTTGCTTCATTCTTGAGATATTCAGGTTTGTTTGATATGCAAATGTCATACTTATGACATTACACTGCATAATGACTTTTTAGAAAAGTACGATTTTCTTCAAGAGTACTTATCGAAAGTACTTAAAAATTTTCCACTTACATGTATGTACCCATAACTGGTCACTAAACTTGCGTAGTTGTGTGTAAAATATTTGGACCATCATAACATTGACGCTCATTCAAAAAGTCATTATGTAATGTGATGTCATAAGTACGACATTTGTCCCCGAGCCCAGGCGTAGGGCCGAAGGCCCGGAGCCCGGTGAGGGTGCTAATCTCGACACGCGTGGAGTTCACTTACACGCGAAATTATACGCTAGTGGGAAAGAAATTCTGCGAGATGTTTGTATATATATCAACAAATCCGCAACTTTCGCACTTCGGATAGCAGGGTACTGGTAACTGTTACGACGAAGACCGTGGCCAAAGCCGGTAAAGAATTCTACTCTGGTGTATTCTACTTAACTCGAGGGAAAACGATGAAGAAGTCTGTTTGAAACAAACGGCTTTTTAGATCTTGAAGAGAACTGAACGATGCCTGGTCACGGAAAAAGTAAGAAAGCGAAGGAGAAAAACAATCTGAGTTCTGAAAAGAGTATAGACTGAATTGGCAATGTTCTATGGTGACAAAAGCAGAAGAAAGTTTAACGGTAGGAGATTCATATTTACCAGTTTAGCTGAGTCTTGAAAAAGAAAATCATGCAATATAAATAATATTCTTGTCTACAGTTGCCTTTGTACGCTAAGACGTGGCATTGTGTCTTTTCTTGGCCACTATTGTCTATTTTGAATGAAAATTTGTTATTTGGTTCATCTCGTTGTTTCTTTTTTAATATTGACTTTGTATGCTCTTTCGGTGTGTCAGTACATGACTACAGATGAACTTTGCCAATGAATTTTCTTTGATGTTATATTGGTTTGTTTCTCTCTTTCTATTCAAAAATTTTCAGGCTGTTAAATTATTGCATACTAAAATAGACTAAATATAAAAATATAGAAACTATAATAGACTTAAATACATAAAAATTATAATAGACTAAATATAAAAATATAAAAACTATAATAGACTTAAATACAAAAAAAAAAAAACACACAAAAAACCAACCAGAAAGTGTGTGTGTGGTGGTTGGTGGTGGGGGTGGTTTACAAAAATGTATATATTAAAAGTGGGCGAGGGGTTGTTGCGATCATGTATTTCTAGTATATCAAACAAACCTGAATACCGTAGAATTCCAAAACATTCCCACGCAGCACTCTACTTTTTCTGCACTCAAAGGCAGAACAAATATAGCTGAAGGATCGAAGTCTTTGAAGATGTTGAGTTTGTTTTTACATAATCAATTATTTTACGCCTTAAATAATTGACTTGACATGATGCATGATGTTAGACTTGTCATCATGATGTAATGCCTGAACCCATTGCTGCCTAGAATGTCTGTGTGTTCTCTCTGAGAGTTAAATTATCTGGCGTTGGAGTAGAATCGTCTGGCATTAAGGCGGTTTTCCACTAGGCGAAAAATGTCGCGCGAAGCGACATTTTTCTTTTGTCTTGGCTAATTAGTTCCACTCGAGAGCTTGCGAGACAAAAGAAAATGTCGCTTCGCGCGACATTTTTCGCCTAGTGGAAAACCGCCTTTAGACAGAGTAAAACAACAAAGAAGCCGTTTTTGGACAGCTCATGCGCGAATGGGTTAATCACTTGTTAACTCATTGCTGTCCAGGCTGTCTGAAGGTTCTCTCTTTGGCAAGTGAAATCATCTAGCATTAGACAGAGTAAAACAATAAACAGGCTATATTTTGGCTGGCTCAGGCAGAAATGGCTTAACTCATTCCTGTCCGAGGGCTTCCCCAGAGGTGAATAAAATCTTCTGCCGTTAGCCAGAATAAAATACCAAAGACCGATTCGGACAGGAAAGAGTTAAACTTACCAAAAAGATCGAACAGGTATACAAGATGCCAGGCTGTAGCCTATACGAGTATAATATTTGTCAGTTGAATCTATATAGTGGCGCATTGAAATTAGGTGATATTGAGTCACTTGAAAACAGTTGAGAAAAAATCGGGCAAAATGTTAACACTTTGAACCATGACGAAGAGCCTTAAGTCTTCTTTATTCCGGCTAACGCCAGACGATTTTATTCAGCACAAGGAGAGGTCCAGGCTACCTTGCGAGTCAGAGCCCCTTTCCGACCTACGCAAGCTTTGGGGGAAAGTGGACTCTGCCAACAAACTCGATATTTCTTTTTGAGCATGCGTGAACGGTTGCCAAGATACTATTTTGGGCCCAGGCTCTAACGCCTCACTTCCTATTTTCCTGCTTACGCGTGTTCGTAAACTAGAACTTGTTTGACCAGTTTAAAACCTGACTGACTCGCCCCAAACTTGAGGCAAAGATCGAGTTTGTTGGCAGAGCCCACTTTCCCCGAAGTCTGCGTAG
This sequence comes from Corallium rubrum, assembly GCA_964035015.1. NCBI lineage: Eukaryota > Metazoa > Cnidaria > Anthozoa > Scleralcyonacea > Coralliidae > Corallium > Corallium rubrum. Next base: position 1,657,950 of record OZ036006.1, read on the forward strand.
GTCGGAAAGGGGCTCTGACTCGCAGGGTAGTTCCAGGCCCCAAAGTGTTAAAACCACTGACCTATATATATATAACTGGACTGCGTGCTCCTATTACCTTTGAGTTAGGAAAAATGTCCCCATTTTCACTTTCAAAATGGCGGCATTTATGGGTCCTTTTGCTAATGGTGAAGGTCGCTGACCGATAAAACATTCTTTTTCCCTACGATAAGTACATGTCAGTGGTCGCTACCATAAGCGGAAGGACCCATAAATGCCGCCATTTCGAAAGTGAAAATGGGGACATATTTTTGGCTAGCACCGCAGTCCAGTTATATATATATATATATATATATATATATATAGGTCAGTGGTTAAAACCTATCTCTGTAACATTTTGAAGCCTGGTTTCGAAGCTCAACAAAAGTCATTGTTTTATGTTTTGGTTCAGATTTATGTTTTTTGTGAATATTCGCGGTTACTGAACATATTGTGCTTTCTGTATGAAGAAATCATCCAATAGCAACGTTTGGGTTCAATCACTCAACCGTACTGTTTAACTCTTTCTTGTCCGAATTGGTCTTTAGTATTTTATTCTGGCTAACGCCAGACGACTTTATTCACCTCTGGGGAAGCCCCCGGACAGGAATGAGTTATAAACTATCTTTTTAACTCTTTCTTGTCCGAATTGGTCTTTAGTATTTTATTCTGGCTAACGCCAGACGATTTTATTCACCTCTGGGGAAGCCCCCGGACAGGAATGAGTTAAATATTAATAAACCTAAAACAAAGGATTTGGCAACTTCATGTACCTTTCAACACGAATCGTAGCTTGATTGTTAATCGCTTTGAAGTTTGCAGGGTTTCGAAACCATTTCTATTTTCTATTAACTATGATTTGATCATAACTGGCATAAAAATGACAAATTAGCTCAAATAAATCCTTTCTCCAGCTTCTGTAGCAACAAGAAGGTTTTATTTCTGGTAAATCTTCATATTTTCGCCTTATTTCAAAAGTTAAAAAAATGGACAAAATCGGTCAAAATGTCAAGGGGTTAGGATAGCCTTCACTTTTTGATCGATTTTAGTCACTTTTGAAACTTTTGAGTTTGGGTCAAAAACGGTTAAATAAAGTCGTTTTTGACTTTCTGTGAAAAAGAGAAGGCTGTATTTTCTCTAAAAAATTATTTTTTATTTTTTGACTTTGATGAGGAACTACATTTCCAGCAGGTATAAGTAATTGACTATTTTACCGATCTATATGAAACGTTGAGGGAATACTCGCTCATGCTAGTCTATGCAATGAACTAAAGGTATTTCATTTAGGCCAATTTAATTAAAAACTGGTCAAATTTGAACAATGTATTGGACAAGTGCACCAAAACAATTTCGCTAAATAACTTTATTTTATTTCGTTGCATAGTGTACCCACCGTAGAATAAACATTGAAAAATTATATAAATACATTAAGTTCTTAATGAGATATCATTGCTGCAAGTTCGTAAGTCTAACCCCTAGTCTAACCCCTTTACTTTCTGACCGATTTTGGTCACTTTTGAAACGCTTGAGTCAGGGTAATAAACGGGCAAATAAAGTCGTTTTAGACCTTTTTTGAAAAGCAAAAGGCTGCATTTTGGCTAAAAAATATTTTTTTTATTTTTTTTAAAAAAATCCGGGAAAAAAAGGTAAAGGGGTTAGCCTTTACTTTTTGACTTTGATGAGTAACTACACTTCCAGCAGACATAAATAATTAACTATTTTACCTATCTATATGAAACGTTGTGGAAATACTCGCTCATGCTAGTTTTATGCAATGCACTACATTTATTTCATTTAGGCCAATTTAATTAAAAACTGGTCAAATTTGAACAATGTATTGGACAAATGCACTAAAACTATTTGGCGAAATAACTTTATTTTATTTCGTTGCATTGACCCACCGTAGAATAAACATTGAAAAAGTTATATAAATACATTAAGTTGTTAATCAGATATCATTGCTGCAAGTTCGTAAGTCTAACCCCTAGCCTAACCCCTTTACTTTCTGACCGATTTTGGTCACTTTTGAAACGTTTGAGTCAGGGTAATAAACGGGCAAATAAAGTCTTTTTAGACCCTTTTTGAAAAGCAAAAGGCTGCATTTTGGCTAAAAAATATTTTTTTTATTTTTTTTTAAAAAATCCGGAAAAAAAAGGTAAAGGGGTTAGCCTTTACTTTTTGACTTTGATGAGTAACTACACTTCCAGCAGACATAAATAATTAACTATTTTACCTATCTATATGAAACGTTGTGGAAATACTCGCTCATGCTAGTTTTATGCAATGCACTACATTTATTTCATTTAGGCCAATTTAATTAAAAACTGGTCAAATTTGAACAATGTATTGGACAAATGCACCAAGACTATTTGGCTAAATAACTTTATTTTATTGCGTTGCATAGTGTACCCACCAAAGAATAAACACTGAATATATTATACAAATACATTAAATTCTTAATGAGATATCATTGCTGCAAGTTCGTAAATCTAACCCCTAGCCTAACCCCTTTACTTTTTGACCGATTTTGGTCACTTTTGAAACGTTTGAGTTGGGGTCAAAAACGGTTAAATAAAGTTGTTTTTGACCTTCTGTGTAATGGAGAAGGCTGTATTTTCTCTAAAAAAGTTTTATTTGATTTTTTGAAAAAAATCCGGAAAGAAAAATAAAGGGTTACCCATTACTTCTTGACCGATTTTGGTCACTTTTGAAATTTTTGAGTTAGGGTCGAAAACATTTAAATAAAGTCGTTTTCGACCTTTTTTGAAAAGGAGCAGGCTGTATTTTGGTTAAAAAATTATTTTTTTTATTTTTTGAAAAAAATCCGGGGAAAAAAGTAAAGGCGTTAGCCTTTACTTTTTGACCGATTTTGGTCACTTTTGAAACTTTTGAGTTAGGGTCAAGAACGGTTAAATAAAGTCGTTTTGGACCTTTTTTTTGAAGGTGAAAGGCTGTATATTTTCTTAAATATTTTTTTTTTGATATTTTGAAAAAAATCCGGGAAAATAAATGGGTTAGCCTTTACTTTTTGGTTAATTTTGAAACTTTTGAGTTAGGGTCAAAACTCAAAAACGGTTAAATAAAGTCGTTTTAGACCTGTGAAAAGGAGAAGGCTGTATTTTGGTTAAAAAAGATTTTTTTTTTTGAAAAAAATACGGAAAAAAAAGTAAAGGGGTTAGCCTTTACTTTTTGACCGATTTTGGTCACTTTTGAAACTTTTGAGTTAGGCTGAAAACGGTTAAATAAGGTCGTTTTAGACCTTTTTGGAAAAGGAGAAGGCTGTATTTTGTCTTAAAATTTTTTTTTTTATTTTTTGAAAAAAATCCGGAAAAAAAAGTAAAGGGGGTTAGCTTTTACTTTTTGCGCATTTTTTCAACTTTTGAAATAAGGCAAAAATATGAAGATTTAGCACGAAAAATACGGTTTAGAAGGTTCTGTAGCATCAAAAAAGTTTTATTTGTGCGAAACCATCATATTTTAACCTTATTGCAAAATTCGAAAATATGGTCAAAGTTGGTCGAAATGTAAATGGGTTAGCCTTTACGTTTTGGCCATTTTTTCAAATTTTGAAATAGGGTCAAAAAATGATAATTTAGCGCAAATAAAGCTTTTTTGCAGCTTCTGTAGCAAGGAGAATGCTTTATTTGTGCTAAATCGTCCTATTTTAGCCTTATTTCTAAAGTTGAAAAAATGGTCAAATTCGGTCAAGATATAAAGGAGTTAGTTAGCCTTTAGTTTTTGCCAATTTTTTTTAACTTTTGAAATATGGTCAAAAATGATAATTTAGCTCAAATAAGGCCGTTTAGCAGCTTCAGTAGCATCAAAAAAGCTTTATTTGTTCTAAACCGTCATATTTTAGCCTTATTTTAAGAGTTGAAAAAATGGTGAAAATCGTTCAAAATGTAGCTAAAGGGTTAGCCTTCACTTTTTAGGAATTTTTTCAACTTTTGAAAAAAGGCTAAATTAAAATATGAAGATTTAGCACAAATAAGATCGTTTAGCAGCTTCTGTAGCAACGAGAATGCTTTATTTGTGCTAAATCTTCATATTATAGCCTTATTTCAAAAGCTGGAAAAATGGCCAAATTCGGTCATATACAACGAGTAGTGAAAACAAAATAGTGGCGTACTTTTCTTAAACTATTGCAGCTCAGAAAAACTTGAGCTAAGAAGGGGAAACTAACATTTAACACGAAATACACAACCCAAATGCACAGTTTACAAAGTTAAGATGGTAAATCCACTTTAAAAACCGTCTTAAGAGTTTACAAAACCCGATTTGAATTATCAGGTTGACAATAATGTTTTCACAGACAAACACATATTTATGAGTACAACCAATTATTATTACTCAGCAAAGTGGGTTTTTGAAGTAATAAATAATTATGGATAAAAAATGTGTTATTGAAAATCAACGCGTAATTTTCGCTATTAATTTTATTTTTAGCTTCTTTGTCCATTTAAAAAGCCAAAGATTCACAATCACGACAGATTAAGAAATAAATCACCAACCTTTTGACTTCCAAAGCTGTTTTTATTCTTCATTTAATCTTTTCAACGTATTTCTTTCGCTCTGAGAGATAATTCTGAAGCTGTTTTCAACTCAGCAAGAAACTTCAAAACATAAACTACAATACGCATGACGGAAGCTCATATGTGGCGGATATTCAATTAATATAATTTATTGCAATAAATCAACAATTTTGCAGTAATTATCATAACATATTTTGCTATATTATAAAACAATTATATCATTCGCTCTCGTCGTATATGAACTCATAGCCAACTCGGCGAAGCGCCCCGTTGGCTATGAACTCATATACGACTCGAGCTCATGGTATAATTCTTAAATATAGGTACTATTTACAGAATGAGTGGCCGTTCTGTATCGCCGACGAATTATGTAAATTACTTCTAAAACGATCTATTTGGTAAGTTAATTGGCGTAGTAATTTTTCAAAAAAAAACGTTGTCGAAGTCAAGAAAATCAAAGTTAAAGTTTATGCAAATCAAGAGGAATTTGTATAACATATACAGAAACTCATTAAACAAGGATTTTCTTTGTGTTTTCCTCATGAATTATTAATGAGTTATTAATATATATATATATATATATATATATATATATATATATATATGTAATAATAAAAGTAGCGTGCTGCGTAGGCAGTGTTGAAACAACAATCGAAATATAGTAAGGTTAGATATGCTGCCGAAACAGAGAACGTAGGAGTCTAACGTTTTGGTCCTTCGACAGAGAGAAACGTGGGGTCCTTCGCTCGAAACGTTAGACTCCTACGTTCTCTGTTTCGGCAGTATATCTAACCTTACTATATTTCAATTATAATGTGTGTATATATAATGAGTGGCCGTTTTGTATCGGGGTATCACCAGACATGAGGCGAAGCCAAGTGCCTGCATTATCCCGATACAGAACGGACACGAATTCTGTAAATTACTTCTAGCCTAAAACGATCTATTTGGTAAGTTCATTGGCGTAGTAATTTTTCTAAAAAAACGTTGTCTAAGTTGAGAAAATCACAGCTAAAGTTTATGTAAATCAAGAGGAATCTATATCACATATATAGACCCTCATTAAACATGGATTTTCTTTGTGTTTTCCTCATGAATTATTGATGCATTTTTGAAATATGTATATTTAACAGTTAGATTATGAGCTCGAAATTTCTATGAGTGAATAGTTGACGAGTGCGGAGCTCGAGTCAGCTATCATCTCATAGAAATTGAGAGCGAATAATCTAATTGTTTTAGTAGAAACTAGCTTATGTACCTTAGTTCTTCCAAATTATTTCAAAAACACGAAGTATAACCATTGTTTCTGTGCGAAAACGAAGGCAAAACAATCCGTCACTCCTCGTGTCCTCCATGTTGTTTTACTGCATGGCCGCGCGAGTACTGGTACTCAATTTGCTACTCGCTATCTATCGACGAATAGATATCAATGAGATTGCAGCATTTGCAATAGAATACTAGTACGTTTCTACTATATATATATATATATATATATATATATATATATATATATATATATATATATATATATATCCTTTCAAATAAATCTGTTCAAATAAATCTGATCACATATAATTGGGGTTATAAGGAGGTGGGTTTATATTATCGGTGTTATAAGGAGGTGGGTTTATATTATCGGTGTTATAAGGAGGTGGGTTTATATTGTCGGTGTTATAAGGAGGTGGGTTGTCAAAATATGCCAGCCCTGGAGGTTGATGTTGTTGCTGTTGTTGTTGTTGTTGTTGTTGTTGTTGTTGTTGTTGTTGTTGTTGTTGTTGTTGTTGTTGTTGTTGTTGTTGTTGTTGTTGTTGTTGTTGTTGTTGTTGTTGTTGTTGTTGTTGTTGTTGTTGTTGTTGTTGTTGTTGTTGCTGCTGCTGCTGCTGCTGTTGTTGTTGTTGTTGTTGTTGTTGTTGTTGTTGTTGTTGTTGTTGTTGTTGTTGTTGTTGTTGTTGTTGTTGTTGTGATAGTGGTGTGAGGTGAAATGCTGTGGGTGCCGTAGTTGGTGCCGAACGAACGCCAACATCTTGAGCTCGTCGACGAAAAAATGATGTGACTGCACTGCAACAGCAGCAGGCAACAATGGCGACGGGGAGGACGATAACGACAAAAACGACAACAACGACAATTACAGAAACGGCCCAAGTCGCTAAACCAGTGGAGTTGTCTAAAGAAAGACACATTTATTGTTTTAATTAAAGGAGAGGTAATACGGGAAACATTTTTCTTCAAGTTGAAGTTGAATAGCGTTGTTGCACGTATTACCACCCACCTTAAACATTGTCACGCAACAATGATTTTGTTGCAAGTTGAACAAACTTATTGAAAAGTAGACTCCAGTTCTACTTGCTGCAGCATGCTAGTAGACTTTTCCGCATGGAGTGCGTGGATAACGCGTTGAGAGATTTGATTGGCTCTCGCAAAACTTCGGACATCCAAAACTTCGGACAAACATTGGACATTAGCCAATCAGATTTGCCAAAAAGAAAGATCACATGACGATCCATTCACTTCAGCGGAAAGGTCTATTCAACTTGCAACAAAATCATTGTTGCGTGACAATGTTTAAGGTGTGTGCATTGGTAATACGTGCAACAACGTTATTCAACTTGGAACGCTACAATGTTGCAGCAATGGGTCGTTTTCACTCGCGTGATCGGTGGCCCCGTTGGGGTGGTGAAGCAATACAAAATATCGTAGAATCCCGAAAGTAGCGGGCCCCCTTACTTTCGGTTTTTTCCACTGTTGGGGGCCGCTACTTACGGGGGGCCGCTACTTACGGGGGCCGCTACTTTCGGGTGGTAAATACGTTAACATACTGTGGGAATATTATTCTTTTTTCCTTCCTATTTTCCTCATTTAATATGCTTTAGTTTTTCCTTATGCCATTTCAACTCTGACTGTTATACACTTTGGTACGTTGATAGTTGAAACTTATCACTTTCGAGTTAATTAAGCGATTACTTGGGGGCCGCTACTTACGGGGGGCCGCTACTTCCGTGGGGGGGGGGCGCTACTTTCGGGGGGGGGGGCCGCTACTTTCAGAAATTTTGTAGACATCTCAAATTTGTCGTTGCTTTCGGGGGGCCGCTACTTTCGGGGGGGGGGGGGAGCGCTACTTTCGAGATTCTACGGTATTTGAATAAGAATAGAGTTAAATTCCCATAGGATAAAGATTGTACACCAATATGTATGACCGCCATTTCATTGTTTCTGGGCACCAATATGCATGGTCGCCGTGACGTCCGATGAAAACCAAGAATTTAAGATCAAATCACTGTTGAGAAAAGTTTTCTGCCTGGAAACCACCTCAGTGTCTCTGACTTAAAGTGTTTATGCAACGAAATTTCACCCCAGTTTTTTATGATTGCATTTGAAAGAACACTTAAAATGACAAAGTAACAACAACTTTTTTAGAATTTCGTTTCCTTGCTTCATTCTTGAGATATTCAGGTTTGTTTGATATGCAAATGTCATACTTATGACATTACACTGCATAATGACTTTTTAGAAAAGTACGATTTTCTTCAAGAGTACTTATCGAAAGTACTTAAAAATTTTCCACTTACATGTATGTACCCATAACTGGTCACTAAACTTGCGTAGTTGTGTGTAAAATATTTGGACCATCATAACATTGACGCTCATTCAAAAAGTCATTATGTAATGTGATGTCATAAGTACGACATTTGTCCCCGAGCCCAGGCGTAGGGCCGAAGGCCCGGAGCCCGGTGAGGGTGCTAATCTCGACACGCGTGGAGTTCACTTACACGCGAAATTATACGCTAGTGGGAAAGAAATTCTGCGAGATGTTTGTATATATATCAACAAATCCGCAACTTTCGCACTTCGGATAGCAGGGTACTGGTAACTGTTACGACGAAGACCGTGGCCAAAGCCGGTAAAGAATTCTACTCTGGTGTATTCTACTTAACTCGAGGGAAAACGATGAAGAAGTCTGTTTGAAACAAACGGCTTTTTAGATCTTGAAGAGAACTGAACGATGCCTGGTCACGGAAAAAGTAAGAAAGCGAAGGAGAAAAACAATCTGAGTTCTGAAAAGAGTATAGACTGAATTGGCAATGTTCTATGGTGACAAAAGCAGAAGAAAGTTTAACGGTAGGAGATTCATATTTACCAGTTTAGCTGAGTCTTGAAAAAGAAAATCATGCAATATAAATAATATTCTTGTCTACAGTTGCCTTTGTACGCTAAGACGTGGCATTGTGTCTTTTCTTGGCCACTATTGTCTATTTTGAATGAAAATTTGTTATTTGGTTCATCTCGTTGTTTCTTTTTTAATATTGACTTTGTATGCTCTTTCGGTGTGTCAGTACATGACTACAGATGAACTTTGCCAATGAATTTTCTTTGATGTTATATTGGTTTGTTTCTCTCTTTCTATTCAAAAATTTTCAGGCTGTTAAATTATTGCATACTAAAATAGACTAAATATAAAAATATAGAAACTATAATAGACTTAAATACATAAAAATTATAATAGACTAAATATAAAAATATAAAAACTATAATAGACTTAAATACAAAAAAAAAAAAACACACAAAAAACCAACCAGAAAGTGTGTGTGTGGTGGTTGGTGGTGGGGGTGGTTTACAAAAATGTATATATTAAAAGTGGGCGAGGGGTTGTTGCGATCATGTATTTCTAGTATATCAAACAAACCTGAATACCGTAGAATTCCGAAAGTAACGGCCTTCCGAAAGTGACGTTGAATTTGTGACACTTCTAAAATTTCCCGAAAGTAGAGCCCCCCGAAAGTAGCGGCCCGCCGAAAGTAGCGGCCCCCCAAAAGTAGCGGCCCCCCGAAAGTAGCGGCTCCCCGAAAGTAGCGGCCCTTCGAAAGTAGCGGCCCCTTCGAATGCGGCGCATTTTTTTAATGTTTCAAATGCATGTTTATCCAGCAAAAAAGTAATGTTCGTATTAAAACTTAACAACCAACTTAAAGCTACTAATATATGTTTTTTCGATTATCGACATTTCTGTTCGATGAAAGCACGCATTCGTCTTTAATTTTTCAATATTTATAACATGTTCTCTCTTTATAAGTTGCCACCATCGCCGCCGACAATCATGTCAAGGTCATCATCGCTACTGTCGTAAAACATTACGTCCTCTACATTAGGTAGTTGTTAATTACAGAGTCATCCTCAGAAACAGTTGCAAGAAAATAAGACTAATGTAGTAAATAAATAATTACTAATGAACGGAGACTTTTGATATTTCTTCTTAACGTATTTGAACCATCCGAAAGTAGCGGCCCCCCGAAAGTAGCGGTTCCCCGAAAGTAACGGCTCCCCGAAAGTAGCGGCTCTCCGAAAGTAGCGGCCCCCGAAAGTAGCGGCCCCCCGAAAGTAGCGGCTCCCCGAAAGTAACGGCTCCCCGAAAGTAGCGGCCCCCAGAATGTAACGGCTCCCCGAAAGTAGCGGGCCCCCGAAAGTAGCGGCCCCCCGAAAGTAGCGGCTCCTTGAAAGTAGCGGCTCCCCGAAAGTAGCGGCTCTCCGAAAGTAGCGGCCCCCCGAAAGTAGCGGCCCCCCGAAAGTAGAGGCTCCCCGAAAGTAACGGCTCCCCGAAAGTAGCGGCCCCCTGAAAGTAGCGGCCCCCAGAATGTAACGGCTCCCCGAAAGTAGCGGCCCCCCGAAAGTAGCGGCTCCTTGAAAGTAGCGGTCCCCCGAAAGTAGCGGCTCCCTGAAAGTAACGGCTCCCCGAAAGTAGCGGCCCCCCGAAAGTAGCGGCTCCCCGAAAGTCGCGGCTCCCCGAAAGTAGCGGCTCCCCGAAAGTAGCGGTCCCCCGAAAGTAACGGCTCCCTGAAAGTAGCGACTCCCTGAAAGTAGCGGCTTCCCGAATGTAGCGGCCCTCACGGGCTACTAAATCCGAAAGTAACGGCCCCCCGAAAGTAGCGGCCCCCCGAAAGTAGCGGCTCCGGGAAAGTAGCGGCTCCCCGAAAGTAGCGGCTCTCCGAAAGTAGCGGCCCCCCGAAAGTAGCGGCCCCCCGAAAGTAGAGGCTCCCCGAAAGTAACGGCTCCCCGAAAGTAGCGGCCCCCTGAAAGTAGCGGCCCCCAGAATGTAACGGCTCCCCGAAAGTAGCGGCCCCCCGAAAGTAGCGGCCCCCCGAAAGTAGCGGCTCCTTGAAAGTAGCGGTCCCCCGAAAGTAGCGGCTCCCCGAAAGTAACGGCTCCCCGAAAGTAGCGGCCCCCCGAAAGTAGCGGCTCCCCGAAAGTAGCGGCTCCCCGAAAGTAGCGGCTCCCCGAAAGTAGCGGCTCCCCGAAAGTAGCGGCTCCCCGAAAGTAGCGGTCCCCCGAAAGTAACGGCTCCCTGAAAGTAGCGGCTCCCTGAAAGTAGCGCTCCCCGAATGTAGCGGCCCTCACGGGCTACTAAATCCGAAAGTAACGGCCCCCGTTAATTTCGGAATTCTACGGTATCTCAAGAATGAAGCAAGGAAAGGAAATTCTACAAAAGATGTTACGTTGTTAATTAAATGCAATCATAAAATGCTGGGGTGAAATTTCGTTGCATCAACACTTTAACGCGACAGCGCTCTAACCCCTGAGCTATTGGGACTCCTGGTCTGGATCCTATTACCCCCTGCTTAGATTAGGTGCCTGGACACGAGCACTAGTGTGAACACGACTTTTTTGCCGTGCGCAACTCAAAGTAATCAAACTGAACACCGTGCCTTGAAGTAATACCCGGGCACCGTGTCTGGGTACGGGCACTAATGTGAACACGTTCTCAGTGCCCAAAGTGGTGCCCACGCTTTTTACTCAATATTCCTTGTGATTTGAAGACTTAACTTAAGGTGGCTCCATACAGTTTCTTGAGAAATGGAAAATACAAGTTTGAGAGTCCAAAACACGTGATTAAACAATTCGGAGAAAGAATAAAACTAAATGTTATGCATAGTTAAACAGCATTACAATCAAAAACTGTTACCAAATAAATAGCAACAGTTGTTGCTATGGCAAAATGACGTCTCAAAATGTCTGCCAATTACACTTCAAACTAATTTAATTCGAAAAAAACTTTTGTGACCCCCAATTTTTTTTCCATTAAAACTTTTCTTGAAGTATGAGTAACAATTGGCCGATTTAAAAAAAATTCTGTTGAACGAAATTTTTTAAAAATTAACAAACATGATTTTTCCGGAAAAAAAATTATTCGTTCCACAGATTTTTTTTAAAATCGGCCTATTGTTTACTCATACTTCAAGAAACGTTTTAATAAAAAACAATTTGGGGGTCATCAAAGTTTTTTTTGAATTAAATTAGTTTGAAGTAATTGGCAGCCATTTTGAAACGTCATTGTTGCCATAGCAATAACTGTTGCTATTTATTTGGTCACAGTTTTTGATCGTCAGACTGTTTTACTATGCATAACACTTAGTTTTATTCTTTTTCCAAATTGTTTATGCACGTGTTTTGGACTCTCAAACTTGTATTTTCCATTTTTCAAGAAACTGTGTGGAGCCATGAATCATGTCTAAACTGTTCCTACTAGAAGTCCAGTAAGGAACTCTTGCTATGTGGAATAATTTATCAAAGTTTCAATTTTTTCTTTACAAACCTGATGTCCTGGGAGAAGGTCCATGTAATGTTGGTGTTTGTGTTGGTCCTAAATTAATACAATGCAATTTTAAAGATGTTTATAATTGATCAAATGAATAGGAATTCACTGCATAAATAAACCAGGGGTCACTCAGGCTTAGAGTCAAAATGGAAATACCTTCATTATTAGCAATATACAGTGTGTATAAAAAAACCCAGAACCCTTAGAAAATAAATTAGTATTCTTTTAAAACAACCTATAGATCGTTTTCACTCACGTGATCGGTGGCCCCATTGGGGTGGTGAAACAATACGAAATATTTGAATAAGAAAGAGCTAATTCCCATACCGTACACCAATATGGCCGCCATTTCATTGTTTTCGTACACCAATATGGCCGCCGTGACGTCAGATGAAAACGATCTATTGTAGTAGTTTGAAAGCCCTAAAAGCGCTGCGTTATAAAAACCCTATCCAGACTGGGCTTTTTTCTGTCTTCTGGGACTGGGCGGGTGGGGTGGGGGGGGGGGGGGGGGCGGAAAGTGCCCGCGGTCAATATCTCCTGAACCATTTGGTGTATTCCAACGAAACTTTTACAGGTGGATGGTATGCCATGTTCAAGTATGTGTTACACTTATGTTGTCATGGCGACAAATCATGACGTCATTATGACGTCATTAATTGCAAAAACCCAGGATTACTAGAATTTCCAAAAACTTTTTTCCTATTGTTTTGTTAACATAAAAAAGGTAGTATATCAAAAAAATAGTCTCTCTTTATTAAAAAGTGCTTACTTTTATTGTAAATATTATAAAAGCAAACATAATAAAAATTGTCGGCTGAAATTTTGTGTTGGTACGTGTTCACGACTCCGCTGTAACTTTTTTTTGGCGGGATATTTTTTCACCAAATTTTCCACACATAAAGCCCATACATATTTAGGAAAAGTCATAAAATTTCAGAACCATACCTGTACTGGTTTAGGAGATATTAACTTTTAAATTCAGCGCGGGCACTTTCCCCCCCCCCCCCCCCCCCCCCCAGTCTGGATAGGGTTAGTCATCACATAAGTTAAAGGTCGCCGACAGTCGCCGATTTGTTACTTAGATGCATGTTAAAACGGTAAAAAAAGAAAAGTAATAAAGAACAATGCAGAAAGCAGTGCTTTTCTGCATTGTTCTTTATTACTTAACATGCATCTGAATCATGGATCGGCGACGGTCGGCGACATATGAGAACTAGGCTTAAACAGTGCATACATCTTATTAAGTTATCTTAATTTCCCAGGTGTATAAGACCGTGTTTTTTACGCATTCGTGGCTCAGAGGTGTTTAGGACTTTCAAACTACAACAATAGGTTGTTTGAACAGAATACTAATTCATTTTCTAAGGGTTCCGTTTTTTATACACACTGTATATTATACTAATATGTATTATTAGCCCGGGGCAATTAATTTGATTTATGCGTGGTTAGGAAAATAAGCGTCAATCAATGGTCACGAATGTCATAAAGGATTTATCATCGCGACCGGAAGTGTTTTTAGTTTTAACTCTGTGATAACGAACTAAGTACTCTCTCCTCCACAGAAGTTCTTTCGGAGATCGGCTATGTCAGGGATCGTCGGAGATGCGTCGAAATCGTCAGCTGGACATAAGGAGTGCGGGCGGATAGCGAAAGAGAAAGCGAAAAAAGAACCTCTGCCAGATTTCTGTGTCAATATGGCGGCATCAGGGGGGTATCAATAACTTTTGGAACTGTAGGTTGTAGAAAACATGTCGAATATAGCAGAAGGTTACACGACCACAGTTAATTGAATGTGTGGACACACTAGGAAAGTTCGTTGTTTCAATGTGAACTACACGTCGGCCGATATAAGTATGTTATCCTCTGGTTCGTCAGTCTTCGTCTCATATATTAAACGGCAAAAAACTGAGTATATTTTGTCTTTTTTACAAGAAAGGCATATTATAAACATGTCATAATCACTTACCAACAAATACGTTACTAATATAGACGTGGATGGCTTAGTTATCCGTGAATTAGCAAGTCATGCAAGAAACCGACATCTTGTGCAAGAAACCGACAGAAATCTGGCAGAGGCTAAATGTAATTTTCCGTTGGCCTAGTTTCGCTCGCACTACTTATGTCCAGCTGACGCCTCCGAGCATCTCCGACGACCCCCAAAACCTCCAATCTCCGAAATTTAGCCTCTGCAGAGGAGAGAGAACTAAGTAGGTTCGGAGATATTTGAATAGTCAATGTGGGATTCATTTCGGGATTTTGAGAACTGTCCACTTAATAAATGCAGAGCTGCTAAACACAGGTTTGACTGTAAATTGTCTCTTAAGCCTGGTTCTCATATGTCGCCGATCGTCGGCGATTTGTGATTTAGATGCATGTTAAGACTGGTAGTGCAGCAGCATGTTAAGTAATGAAGAACAATGCAGAAAAGCAGTGCTTTTATTCTTTTACTTAACATGCATCTAAATCATGGGTCGGCGACGATCGGCGACATATGAGAACCTTTCTTAAGGGGCCGTATACATGGACAAACGTTGTATCTGGCAAGAGGGTCATCCTACTCCCCGAGCTACCCTGGGAGAGCCACTTTGTGTTCATTTCACTTAGTCCCGACAGCGAGCGTTTACATGGGGAATTTCATACTTGTCTCGGGCATAGTCAATCGAGATATGGTCTGGAAACTCGGCAAACTTCAAAGCGCCTATAATGAGCTGTGATTTTATGTTGAACCGTACCTTACACCGTGCACATTCTTTGTTTTAGGTTTATTAATATTTAAATAGCACGGTTGAGTGATTGAACTGAAACGTTGCTATTGGACAGTTCGTTCATTATACTAAAATACAATGTGTTCAGTGACCGTGCACCGTGCACAAAAATGCATAAAGGCGAACAAAAAGATAGACCGAAGACTTTAGCTGAGTTTCCAGACCATATCTCGATTGACTATGTCTCGGGTAGTAGGGTCACCCTGGGGATAAGGGGCGAGATAAAGTTCCCTCCATGTCAACAATTTGACTCGCCTACCCGAGGCAAAACTGCGAAACAAAATGGCGGCAGAAAGTGAAACAATTGATAGAGCAGCAAACACGAAGCGAAAAAAATGGTCTTGGTCTCCAACAATGGTTGAAAACCTGATAATTGGTCTGAAGAAGTATAAAAGCTTCTGTGAGTTTAATTCGATCATTTAATCCTAACAGTACAGTTACAGGTTCTTTCCAACGATCGGCTATCTTAAATTAGATGCATAACTATACCCCTCCAGGCTTAAACCGATTCAGAAGTCATAATCTAATTCCTCATGTAAACATACGACAAAGTTGGGGGGGGGGGGGGGTAGGGTGTCCCTCTTACCTGGGCCAACTTTTAGTCTATCTAAACAGGCCCTTAGTTTCAAAAATCTCTCTCTTACCTTCAACTTTTCGGAACGTAGCCTTAAAGCCTCGAGCAGACACATATGAATCGCTTGTAAATGTCACCACCATAAATCGACCAGTCGAAAAATACAGAGGTCGCCCAGAACATCTTTTAGCAAGCAGTTTACTCGTGAAGCTCGAATTGCCGTCGTAAACTCCAACATAGTCACAGTTACACGCTGGGCATCTTTCCAGATCAAGGTCGTCAAACTTAAGTCTCAGACTGTAACCAATCGGGGCAGTTATTGTCCAGGTGCATCTAATATTTCCAGGATATTTTCTTGGATAGTAGAGACTTTTTAGTTGTTTTAATTGGTTGTTAGTAGGACACGCTGATGACAAAAGAAAAAAATGTATTTTGTTATATACCTAGAGTTTCACAGGATACAACGATGACTGTCATTGGTTGGTTTGTGGCCACATGACCTTAGCTAAACTTCAATGTCTACCGAGCGGGTAATAATTGAGAACTTATTGCCTGCTCGGTCAATAAGTTTTCAATTGTTGCCCGCTAGAACTTTGAACTCTTCACAGCATCCTATGAACAAAAGCTTGTTTGGTACGAAAAAAAGAATATTTATAAGTCTTCAAAGCAAGTGTGAAGATTAACTGGAGAAATGTATTGCTGTCCTTTTGTTCTGAGACTCATATTTGTTTGGTTGAAGTGACATTACGAGCCAGGCGAAATGTTTTGGTAAGTCTTAGCGTTTGTCTTTTGTGTACTTTCCCTTGATAAACGTCGAAATTATTTTAATGTCTGATCCCTCGGGGAACAGTTAGTTTTGTTTTCACTCGAGTCTCGATGTTTTCCTCGACTTCGTCTCGGGAAATATCAAGACTCTCGGGAAAACAAAACTAACTCTTTCCCTCGGGAGCAGACATTAAGTGTATATTATTTATACTTCCGTCTAAGGCTACGTTAAGGCGGTTTTCCACTAGGCGATATTTGTCGACTGACTCGACATTTCTCTTTTGTCTTGGCTAATTAGTTCCACTCGAGAGCTTGCGAGACAAAAGAAAATGTCGTTTCGCGCGACGTTTTTCGCCTAGTGGAAAACCGCCTTTAAGCCGGTTTTCCACTAGGCGACTTTTTTCGTGCGAAGCGACTTTTTCTTTTGTCTCATGAGCTCTGAGTTGGAACTAATCAGAAATCTATTGAATTCGAACAAAAGAAAGTCGCTTCGCGCGAAAAAAATCGCCTAGTGGAAAACCGGCTTAACACGGTACCGGACGAATCCGAGACCGGTCTCAAATTCGTCCTATTTCGTCGTGTAAATAGGCGGAACCGTACTAATTCGAGAACGGTTCCGAATTTGTCTTCCTTGCATACAGGCGGAACAGTACTAATTCGAGAACGGTTCCGAATTTGTCTTCCTTGTATACAGGTGGAACAGTACTAATTCGAGAACGGTTCCGAATTTGTCTTCCTTGTATACAGGTGGAACAGTACTAATTCGAGAACGGTTCCGAATTTGTCTTCCTTGTATACAGGTGGAACAGTACTAATTCGAGAACGGTTCCGAATTTGTCTTCCGTGTATACAGGTGGTACCGTACTAATTCGAGAACGGTTCCGAATTTGTCTTCCGTGTATACAGGTGGAACAGTACTAATTCGAGAACGGTTCCAAATTTGTCTTCCTTGTATACAGGTGGAACAGTACCACTTCGAGAACGGTTCCGAATTTGTCTTCCGTGTATACAGGTGGTACCGTACTAATTCGAGAACGGTTCCGAATTTGTCTTCCGTGTATACAGGTGGAACCGTACACTGTTAATTTCAAGGAGTTAATTTAACTCCAAAAGGAGTTATTCTGAACCTAAAGTAGGTTCAGAATAACTCCTTTTGGAGTTAAACGGACTCCTTGAAATTAACAGTGTACTAATTCGAGAACGGTTCCGAATTTGTCTTCCTTGTATACAGGTGGAACCGTACTAATTCGAGAACGGTTCCGAATTTGGCTTCCGTGTATACAGGTGGTACCGTACTAATTCGAGAACGGTTCCGAATTTGTCTTCCGTGTATACAGGTGGTACCGTACTAATTCGAGAACGGTTCCGAATTTGTCTTCCGTGTATACAGGTGGAACCGTATACTAATTCGAGAACGGTTCCGAATTTGTCTTCCTTGTATACAGGTGGAACCGTACTAATTCGAGAACGGTTCCGAATTTGTCTTCCTTGCATACAGGCGGAACAGTACTAATTCGAGAACGGTTCCGAATTTGTCTTCCTTGTATACAGGTGGAACAGTACTAATTCGAGAACGGTTCCGAATTTGTCTTCCTTGTAAACAGGCGGAACAGTACTAATTCGAGAACGGTTCCGAATTTGTCTTCCGTGTATACAGGTGGAACCGTACTAATTCGAGAGCGGTTCCGAATTTGTCTTCTTTGTATACAGGTGGAACAGTACCAATTCGAGAACGGTTCCGAATTTGTCTTCCGTGTATACAGGTGGAACAGTACCAATTCGAGAACGGTTCCGAATTTGTCTTCCTTGTATACAGGTGAAACCGTACTAATTCGAGAACGGTTCCGAATTTGTCTTCTTTGTATACAGGTGGAACAGTACTAATTCGAGAACGGTTCCGAATTTGTCTTCCGTGTATACAGGTGGAACAGTACTAATTCGAGAACGGTTCCGAATTTGTCTTCCTTGTATACAGGTGGAACAGTACTAATTCGAGAACGGTTCCGAATTTGTCTTCTTTGTATACAGGTGGAACAGTACTAATTCGAGAACGGTTCCGAATTTGTCTTCCGTGTAAACAGGTGGAACAGTACTAATTCGAGAACGGTTCCGAATTTGTCTTCCTTGTATACAGGTGGAACCGTACTAATTCGAGAACGGTTCCGAATTTGTCTTCCTTGTATACAGGTGGAACAGTACTAATTCGAGAACGGTTCCGAATTTGTCTTCCTTGTATACAGGTGGAACAGTACTAATTCGAGAACGGTTCCGAATTTGTCTTCTTTGTATACAGGTGGAACAGTACTAATTCGAGAACGGTTCCGAATTTGTCTTCCTTGTATACAGGTGGAACAGTACTAATTCGAGAACGGTTCCGAATTTGTCTTCTTTATATGCAGGTGGAACAGTACTAATTCGAGAACGGTTCCGAATTTGTCTTCCGTGTAAACAGGCGGAACAGTACTAATTCGAGAACGGTTCCGAATTTGTCTTCCTTGTATACAGGTGGAACAGTACTAATTCGAGAACGGTTCCGAATTTGTCTTCCGTGTAAACAGGCGGAACAGTACTAATTCGAGAACGGTTCCGAATATCTTCCGTGTATACAGGTGGAATTACCGTACTAATTCGAGAACGGTTCCGAATGTCTTCCGTGTATACAGGCGGAACAGTACTAATTCGAGAACGGTTCCGAATGTCTTCCGTGTATACAGGCGTAACAGTACTAATTCGAGACCGGTATCGAATTCGTCTGGTATCGTGTAAACGGGTCTAAGGGAGTGATTACATCACATTACATGGATTGGGCTGGCCCGTTTAGGGCTAGCCCAGTTAACCGGACTGCGTACTTGTACATAGAGCGGGCTAGCTCGGTAAGCCGGGATGAGTTTTGAATTGACGTGGATGATTTCAGGCCGAAATTGGCAATTATCAAGTGAACAAGGGCAAAGTTACGTTAGTTTTAATTCAGTTACACTAATTAGTCTATTATTTATGTCAACACAATATTTTGTAAGCCCATCGTTAATAAAAAGATAGTTATAGTCTTAGTTAATCAATCTTAAT